>CAUYQU010098444.1:0-22899 GCA_963574635.1 Cheracebus regulus | reverse complement strand
ATGTGCCTTGGGGTTGCTCTTCTTGAGGAATATCTTTGTGGTGTTCTCTGTATTTCCTGGACTTGAATATTGGCCTGCCTTGCTAGGTTGGGGAAGTTTTCCTGGATAATATCCTGAAGAGTATTTTCCAGCTTAGATTCGTTTTCTTCGTCACATTCAGGTACACCTATCAAACGTAGATTAGATCTTTTCACATAATCCCATATTTCTTGGAGACTTTGTTCATTCCTTTTTCCCCTTTTTTCTGTCATCTTGCCTTCTCATTTTATTTCATTGAGTTGATCTTCAACCTCTGATATCCTTTCTTCTGCTTGGTCAATTCGGCTGTTGAAACTTGTACATGCTTCGCAAAGTTCTTGTGTTGTGTTTTTCAGCTCCATCAATTCACTTATATTCTCCTCTACGTTGTCCATTCTCGTGAGCATTTGGTTAAATCTTCTTTCAAGGTTCTTAGTTTCTTTGCATCGGGTTAGAACATGTTCTTTTAGCTCACAGAAGTTTCTTATTATCCACCTTCTGAAGCCTGATTCTGTGAGTTCATCACATTCATCCTCCGTCAAGCCTTGTTCTCTTGCTGATGAGGAGCTGTGATCCCCTGTAGGAGGAGACGCATTCTGATTTTGGGTGTTCTCAGCCTTTTTGCACTGGTTTCTTCCCATTTTTGTGGATGTACCCACCTGTCGTCTTTGTAATTGCCGACTTTCAGATTGGGTCTCTGAGTGGATGTCGGTCTTGTTGGTTATGAAGTTTTTTCTGTTTCTTAGTTTTCCTTCAGAGGGCGCCCTTTCTCCACAGAGCTGGGCCTTCTCAGGTTCAGCTGTGCTTGCTCTCAGTCCTCAGCACTTCCAATTGCTGTTCTCCTTGTGGGGATGGGACCAGCCGAGCCCGACTAATAGGGCACCTAGTCCCGTACACTCCGCACCGAGAAGTGCTGCGCCGGCCGAAAGAGTCGCACTGGTGACCCGTGTGGCTCCTTCGCTGGGAATCTCCCAGTCTGTGAGCATCAAAAATTCGTCTCCAATTGTGGCATTCACTCACTCTCTGCGCTTTCACTGGGAGCTACAATCCTGAGCTGCTGCTACGCAGCCATCTTGGATCCCTCTCCGCCCAGTGATGAAGTTTTTTTGTTTCTTAGTTTTCCTTTGGTGGACGCCCGTTCCCCACAGAGCCGGACCTTCCCGGGTTTGCTGTGCTTGCTGTGAAACTCTCAGTCCTCAGCGCTTCCAATTCCTGTTTTCCTTGTGGGGATGGGACCAGCCGAGCCCGTCTGTCCAGTATACTCCGCACCGGGAAGTGCCGCACTGGGGCACCGGCAAAACAGCCGCGCCAGCCAAAAGAGTCACGCTGGCGACCCATGTGGCTCCTCTACCGGGAATCTCCCAGTCTGTGGGCAACAAAAATTTGTCTGAAAGTGCGGCATCCACTCGTTCTCTGTGCTTTCACTGGGAGCTACATTCCTGAGCTGTTGCTAATCGGCCATCTTGGATCTCTCCCAGTTATAGTCATTTTTGATCGGTTCATCATGTTCCTACTCAAGATATGAGTGGTTTGTATACCACAATTGCAGTGTTTCAATACTCTGTATTTGTTTATGTACCCACTATTGCCAATAAGTTTTATACCTTCAGATAATTTCTTATTGCTCATTAACGTCCTTTTCTTTCTTAAAATGAAAGCAAAGCAAATACTATGTCCACATTATGAGTAGACAGTTAGTGATAATGGAGCAAAGCAACTGGCCCTCAGGCAGGGCCTGCTAAGGTCACCATGCTTCACTTAGCACCTGGAGTCTATCAGCAAGCTCAGATGTGCCAATTTAGAGGGTCTGCCTCACACTAACCAAATTCACAATATGCTGATCAGTTCCCAAGGGTCTTTATAATAAAGAGGGAAACTACTCAACAGACTGGATATTTGTAAGTACATAATTTTTACCCACAGGAGAGAAGCTTCCTTTAAAGTTCAGAGAACCCCTTCTTTTGCAGTCCTCTCATAACACTGTCTGAAAGGGCTAATTCTAAAATATACCTCATCATCAAAACTTTGTGGCTGGTTCCCTAAAGAGGTCCTAGTTCAATGTAATGACCTCTAGGCTTCTATTTTGATGTACATGTGACAGCACTATGTGCTAAGAGACATGTTTTAAAGAGGCCTGAGAGATTTGAAGACAACCTATTCATAGAAATGTTGATATGAATATAGATGTGTAAATGTGCACATCATCTTAATGTGAGTTTAAAAGTAGAGAGAAAAAACATCATGGAGCAAAACAAGTTTTTAAAGCACAATATACAGAATAATTTTACAACTAAAACTTTATGGCCTAGCGCATTGGCTGTTAATTCATCATTTCTTTAACTGCACTGCCCCCCAGTGGTAAAATGGCATTAGTCCTTTGGAGGAAAGAGGTAGGTTGAGAGTAAAGGAGACCTGCTGGAACAAGAAACAGACAACAGGTCAGATAAGAAATACAATGGAAAAGAAGGAAAATTTTTGTTTTCTGGAGCAGTAATCAGGAGAGCTTGGCATGAGAATGTTGGGGAGAGCCCCTAGCACCTTCAGGAGCAGCTTTTGCTGCCTATGGACATTGGTGAGGTCTCTTATGTTTCTTACAACTGAAGAGGTTTTGCTTTGCTTTGTTTTGCAGCCCTGTGTAGGGTGGGTGTTGTGATACTGAGTCATATTGCTCAGCCACCACTGTACCCTCCACTCCCCATCATCTCAGAGAAATGTGGCCTAGGAAATTGGATGACATAGTTCATAGTATGCTTTTAGCAGTGATGTTGGCAGAATAGCTCAGTGGCCCAGAAATGGAGGGCATTCTACCCTTTTTAGCTACCCTGGGGACTCACAGAAGAGGGCCTTTTAAAGTGGGTGTTTGTTTATAAATTATGTCCATCTATTTTTAATGACACAAGGAGACCTACTATGAATATCACAGTCAAAGGGACTTTAGAAAAATAAGACAAACTACAAACAATCTTGAGGAAGGAGCAGACATAGTACAGGGACTTTGGCACAAGGTGATTACCACAACTAAGCATTGCATTTAGTTCTAAATTTTCTTGTAGCTAAGGCAAACTGGAAATTCAGGGAATTATATAGTTTGCATTGCCTGGAGCAAGAAAACACAGCTGTTCTTCAGAGATACATAATTCTTGGCATTATATTACAAGAATTCCATAAATCCTAGATCCATAAGTAAATACTGCATTGAAAGGTATCCAAATCTAAAGTTGATTCTCTTTCACGTGAGCTTGCAGACCTATTTCTACACCTAAATACAATTAGTTCCCATAACTGGTGAGACCTCTAGTGGGCCATGGAGTTATTGCAAAGTGTCTGAATCCCAAATCTAAAGGGATAGTTTCCATAGCGAAAAAATGTTTTGTGCAAATAAATGTACCAATATTTTTCAAAAATATTTAATATGAGGATTACCATAACTAGGAAAACATAAATTTCTGTAAAAGAACTACTGAATTCACATTAGCTTTTGGTTGTTACAGATTTTCTTAGAGTTTACTAATGATGCCATTATATTAAAATTTTATATTATAAGTAGGTCCTTGTGCTTGAAAAGGTTGTAAACCATCACTGGTACAGACTATCTAGATGGTGTTATGAATCTAAACAAAGAAGGCAGACTCCCCCACCCCTTCTTAATCATACTCTCAATAACTTTCTCATGTTCTGTGATGAGCTCCAAGGAAGGCGCCTTGTGCTCGGATGTTCTGGGGCTTTGCTCAGTAGTCAACGTTGTGGTTTTAGGAGGCCCAAGAGAACTTCAGGCTTTCCACTCTGAGCACTTTGTTCAGGAAGCTTAAGAGACTTGTTGTGGTTTCGGAAATGACATGCTTGAAGTTGGAGTTGGCACAAACTACTGCTCCTTAAACAGATGGTAGGAAGAGAGACAGCCATAGGGGCTGGTGGCCTAAAAACCGAAGCTGTGGTTGTCTCCACAGACAACTGTTCTTCAACAAGCTTGAAATTAATTGCTCCACAGAGACATACACACTTCTTTCATGTGGGCAAAGAAAGAACTTCATCAGACAAAAAGCCTCATTTCTCTTAAAACGTTGGAGTGAAGGGGAGGAAGTTAGTAAATCGGGGCAGAATTTACAACAGTGAAAATCACGTTTTTGTTGAATTCTCCCTTAACATATGCGTGACTCCATGCTGCTGTAGCTGCTTCATAGACATTTGTGTTACTGTCAACTGCTGGCTGATGCTCCAACCGCCATAAGGCCCCCAGAGACCAGGAGGCAGAGCTCCCTCAAGCAAGCCTAAAATCTTAAGCCACTGTGCTCTGACTCAACCAGCTTAACTTGGCTGTTTGGGGACAGAGGCTGACGGCAACGAGATTTCAAAAGTAAAATGGGCATGTGCAAAGCCTTGTGAGAAGCAAAGTATTTCAGCATCACCTGATGCAGTGATGCCATTAAACCAGCTATTGAAGTGCCATCGCAAAAACAGACTGGCATATTTGTCAAGAATATTACCAAGCTCACAAATAGTTTTTAGTTATAACTTTAAATGTATATATAGACACATATAAATTTGAATGTCTAGACAAAAATGTCTCTCCCACAGTCTATCATGGTTCCTAAGTTATATCATTGGAAATTCATTGATTTGAGCCAAGAGTCTATCTCAGAATGTGAACATTCTGGTGGATGTGTCTGGTAGAAATGGGGAAAATGACAGACATTTGAAGATGGGATAAGGTGCCAGAAAGGAAAATAGAATGATAAAGGAGAATATAAGATAAGACAGATAGTTCTTACAGCTTGGAATGTTTGGAATCAATGGTCAGAAGCAAGGTGGCCAAAGACAAAATCACAAACTGGGCAAGGTTCTTCCAGCTTGTGGCCCAACCCCTCAGCTCCCCTCTCCTTCCCTGCCATGCCCTCCTTTCCTTAGGCTGACTTGATCTCAAGCTTTAAGCTCTTTTTTACCTTCTTTACTTCAGCAGACCTATCATATAAAGAGCACTGAACCAAGGAAACACATATTTACATTTTGCTTCTTTGGGTAAGGCATTCCATCTCTTTCCATTTTCTCATAAAATGTGGTTAGTACTATCACAGTTTCTTGAGGCTAAAAAATATATTTTTTCTTGCACCTTCGCATTAGCGAAGTCTGGAAACATTTTTTAAAGTGTACCTTTTTTTGTTTTTGCTCTTTGTCACAGGTTAATGTGAAGGCTGAATGTGGAAAAACTTTTTCTAAAATGTATATATATATAACCATAGACAAACAAAATGTCATGAACTCATTCCCTACAGCATCTGCTGTCTATGGGGTGGTGGTCCAAATGATTCCCAGTGACATCTCAGTAGGTTCCTACACAGCATATACATGAGGCCTTTTCTAAGGCACATTATAGTGCTGGATTCTGTTTGTCGTTGAAAAACCATTTTGTATCATAAAAATGCCATTATCATTAAAATAAATTCAAAAAGAAAATGCAAATACTTTTTTAACATACATTAAATTGTGTGTGTTATATTGATTATATATAAATTATATATAATTGGCCCTCCATATCCATTTGTTCCACAGCAAAGATTCGGCCAATCACAGATCAAAGATATTAGAACACACACAGATACAACAATTAAAAATAGCAATACAATACTATAAATAAATACAAATAAAAATACAGTCTATCTAAATAGCATTTACATTTTATTAGCTATTATAAGTAACCTAGAGACTAAAGATGTGGGAGAATGTGCATAGATTATATGCAAATTCTATACCATTTTATTTAAAGGGCTTGAGCATACTAGAATTTTGGTATTTGCTGGGGATTATGAAACAAATCCCCCACAGATACTGAGGGATGACTATATATTTAAAGGGAGCATTATAAATGTTCCTTTTAAGGGATTTTTCTGCATGGTCTAGATCAACCAAGCTTCTTAAAATGTAAATTCAATGAGATTTTGATAAAAAAATAACTTTTTCTTTTCCTAAATATCACATAAAATACATAGTATTTCTTGGTTGTTCCAAGACTTATAAAGTATAAAGGTCGCTGGCAGCTGAAGAAAGAGGAAGGTCTGAGGACAAGCCAGCCATGTGGTACCTCTCAGTCATCCAGGTGGATGATCCTCACTCTTCTTCCTGGGCTGTCCTTCAGCAATTTTATAGTATACTATGTATTGTCTTTAAAGTATTATGGTCAGGGAATTCATGGTGTCAGGCCTACTGAGAGTCTGGCTGTGATTGACATTTTTAAATTCCAAGAAGATGAATTTCTCAAAGTTAGGCAATAAGTTCTTGGCAGATTTGGGGTTCAAACTTAGAAACCCCTGCCCTGTGTTCTGTGCAGATAAACATACCTTTGCAGCTGATGAGTGGAGAGTCAACAAATATTTATCAAATGACTGCTATGTGCTAGGTCCTACACCAACCATAAGACATGCAAAAATGAATACGTCCTCTTACAAATTGATAATAGGAAAACTGGCTAAGAGAATGAAGCAGAAATTCACAAAAGAAAATTTCAAATGACCAATAAACTTTTAAATGTGTGTAATTCAGTAGCAATTAAATGAATTTAAGGCCAGGCATGGTGGCTTGTACCTGTAATCCCAGCACTTTGGGAGCTAAGGCAGGAAAATTGCTTGAGCCCAGGAGTTCAAGACTGGCCTGGGAACATAGCAAGACCCCTTCTCTTTAAAAAGAAAAATTAAGAATTAGCAGGTGGTGGTGCATGCCTGTAGTACCAGCTACCTGGGAGACTGTGGTGGGAGGATCACTTGAGCCTGGGAGGTCAAGGCTGCTATGATCATGCCACTGCACTCCAGACTGGGTGATAGAACAAGAGAAAGACAGAAAGGAAAGAAGGGAGGAAGGGAGGAAGGGAGAGGGAGGAGAGGAAGAGGAGAGAGAGAAAGAAAGAAGGAAGAAAAGAGAGAAAAAGAAAAAGAAAGGGGGAGGGAGGGAGAAATGAAGGAAGGAAGGAAGGAAAAAGAGATAAAGAGAAAAAAAGAAATTTAAGTTAAAATGAGAAACTTTTTTTTTTTTTTGCTCTGTGTGACAAAGGTTAAAAACAATGACTGTACTCAGTGTTAGGAGGATGTGAGGTCACTTTCCTATCTAGTTGGTGTTAAAATACTGTTGCTAGGGGAGTTTGACAATATGTATCGAAATAAAAATGCCTGTCTTTATCTTGGCAATTTCCATTTCAGGAATTTAATCAAAGGAAATAATAGAAAATGGGCTTAAGGATGTGTATACACATATTTTCATTTAAATATTGTGCATAACAATGGTTTCATTTAAATGTCATTTACAATATTGTCCAATAATTTATGGTCCATCCTTTCTATGGAAGGCTGTGCAGTTAGTTGATAATGTATGCCAGTGTTGGGATGGTTATCCACAATATATCACTAAGTAAAAATGACAGCATGCTATATATAGCTCAATCCTCTATTTTTTAAAAATGTATACATGCTTACATACATAGAAATAAATTAAGAAAATCCTGAAAGATTGTAAACCTGAGCTAGCCTTTCATTTTTATATTTATTTCTTTAAATGATTGCAATGACCTTTGATTCTCTTTGTTATCTGAAAAAAGTGTTAAAATACAAATATTAAACACTCTATCGTAGAGGATATCACATTTGTATATACAGCTATTTTTTCAAGTTGGAATGTAAGTTTTCTGCCAATTCTAGAATCTACAGAACTGATAGATCTAGCAAAGCTGTGAGACTGTCCCTCTTTTCAAAAACCTAAGCCCTGTCTTATGAAGAGGGCAGGGAAACCAGAAAAGACCTGCCGCCAGTCCTGTTCTCAGCATTTTTCTACTTAAGATAAATCAGACCAGGTGATGTAATCATTTCTCTTGAGCAGGGAAGGAAGTAAAGTTTATTGGGAGGTTCTTAACTTCTAGGCATTCTGCTATATCCTCCACCAGTGAGTTGAGTACTACTGGACAAAGTAACTGGCCCTAAATTGCACAGCTAGAAATTGGCAGAGTTATGATTCAAATCTAGCCTCTGATTCCAAAACCTATGCTATTTCCCTGGTTTCCTTACTATCTGCTTTTGTGTGTTTGTGTGTTCACTAAGATATAGATGCCTGCTCTAGTGTGAAATAGTCTAAGCATTAAAATTTGCACTTCACTGAGTCTTCCGAAGAAGAGTCCTACAGTAGGAACATTCCTGTCATGGACTAGCTTTCTTTAACTGGCTAGAGACTCATACATTCATCCATCCATCTATCCATCCTTACATATATCATCTGCATCCAACTATCCTTTTGTCTAGAATCTGTGAAGAGCAATATAGTTTAGAGTTTAAAAGTATGAGCCATAGAACCCAGTTGGCTGGGTTCAAACTGTGGCTCTACTGCTTAGTAGATATATTGGACAAGTTGCTTTAAAACTTTGTGCCTTCTTTTTCTGTAAAATGGGAATGATAATAGTACCTACCTCATAATGTTGCTGTGAATGTTATATGAGTTAATCAGTGTAAAGTACTTAAAGCAGAGCCTGGCATGTATTAAGCACATCATCCCCAGCTTTATTATGAATAACATGCACCAGGAACTGGGCTAGATGTTGAAATTTCAAAATAGAACAAAATAGGGTTCTGCCTTCAGGGAGCTTATAGTCTAGTGAAACAGATAGATATACCAATACCATAGGGACAGCAGAGTGTTGTACTGGCACCACTGGAGAGGGAGGAATCAAGGGGGGCTTTCTAGGAAGATGTCTAATCTGAAGTGAACCCAGTAAACATGGCAAAAGCCTGGAAGCAAGGGTGTGAAGCAAGCTTGAGGCACAAAGTGGTGGAGAATTACTGAGATACAGAATGCCAGAGGAGTACGGGAGAGATGGAACACTGGAGAGGGGACATCAGCTCTTGTTCTTTGGAAACATTTTTTTTAGAGACAGGGTCTCACTCTGTCGCCCAGGCTGGAGTGCAGTGGCACAATTTCAGCCCACTGCAACCTCTGTCTCCTGGGTTCCAGCAACTCTCCTGCCTCAGCCTCCCGGCTAGCTGGAATTACAGGCACGCACCAGCACGCCCAGCTAATTTTTGTATTTTTAGTAGAGACAGGGTTTCACCATGTTGGCCATGCTGGTATTAAACTCCTGACCTCAGGTGATCTGCCCACCTCGGCCTCCCAAAGTGCTAGGATTACAGGTGTAAGCCACTGCGCCCAACACTTGGCAACTTTTATAAAGTCTCCTGAATCTAATGCAGCTGACCATACTCCCTTTTCTTGCTTTTAAACCTTTCTCCCTATTACAGTCCTTAATTATTTCAGACCTAAAAGATAAGGTCAGGGTCATAGCAAAACTCTCCCTCCATTATGCATTCAGTTTCTGTGGTTAAATGACTGAATTGGAGCTACATTTGTGTCTGGAAACTTCAGCATATTTAGAGTCTCAGACCATGAAAGTGGGATCCAAAGTGTCCCAGGCTTTGGGGAAAACTGACTTCCCAGTCATCTGGGTGTGGCAGGCTTTTCTGGACAAGCTGCCTCCCAGTACACAGAGCACTATCATATGCTGAGGGCCACACCCCTGCCTTCAGCAGAAATCACAATGTGCCTACAAGACAGGCTGACCAGTTTAGGCAGGCAGAGTTCATTAAAGTTCTTTTTTTTTTTTTTTTCATTACAGTTCTTCTATTGTCCTTCTCAAAAATAATTATGTTCCAAGGACGGAATGCGAGTGATGCAACTTTACTTACTCTTGAGTTTTACAAGTCTGTCTCAATCAGTCTCAGTGACTGCTCTCCCTGTATTTCTTCATTTCCCTTTAAAGTATCAAGTAGCACATGTTTTCAGATTATTCAGCTTTAATTTATGCCCCATTCATCATAAAAACCGTGTATTTTAAATTTTGGTCTTCAGTCATTGCATTCCACAGGTTCTCTCTGTGTAAAATATAGGTAGGTCAGAAGATTCTCATTCTATTTTGAGATTCCTTTTGAAAGTGAATTAAGGGTGCTCACAAAACTGGTTACCATTTTCCAGAAGTGGTTCAAACTCTGTTACCTATATTTATCTTCAAAAGGACTTTTGTAGTTTTATCATAATACCCTTGGTGTTTCTCTTTTGGCTTCAGCTTGCTTTCTGTTTTTTTTTTTTTTTGGTATAACATCCTCCATAGTGTATTTTTGGCAACAGATCTAGTCTGAATCAGTCTTCTTTTCGTTTCTGAGGCAAACCAGTGATTCATCTTTAGCATGGGAACCACTTCTACAAACACGGCTGTTACTGTTTTCTATCATTGGGGTTTGAGTTAAGGAGATAGATCAAGGAAAGTTGTCTCAAAAGACATTCAAGTTTCCAATTCATTCTTCACGGTTGCTGCTGTCTACAACACCCAAAAGAATGTAAGTGCAGATCAGGTACCTTTGGCCTGCCTTTGACCCCACCCCTGCTTGAGGGGGAAGTTGAGATGTGTGGAGGAGGACAGGCTGAAAGTTGCATGGAAGAGTAATAAAATCATGTGTCTCCTCATGTGCTATACTGAGAAGGGCCAAGCATCACCTAAATTGTATTCCTGCCAAAAATGTATAATCTGAACATAACAGTGAGGAAACAATTGAGCATATTCAAATTGAGAGGTATTTTGCAAAACAGCTGGCTTAGGATCTTCAAAAATATCAATGCAATGAAAAACAACAACATCAACAATAAAAACTTGGGGAATTGCTCTAGATTAGTTCTCAAAATGTAGGCCCTGGACTAGCAGCATGGGTGTCATCTAGGAGCTTACTGGAAAAGCATAATCTCAAACCCCACCACAGAACTATAAAGTTAGAATCTACATTTTAACGAGATCCCAGGTGGTTTGTATGCACACTCAAATCTGAGAAGCTCTGCTCTAATATACTACTAATATTCAAATTGTCCCAATAGTCTCAGCAATATCCCTCTTTGCTGTTCACTGCCCCACGCCCTCCCCAATTCTTAATCTAGTCAGATATCTCACATTACATTTAATTGTCAAGTCTTTTTTACTTTAGAACTGTGGCTCTAAAACTTTAGCATGTATCAGATTCACCTGGAGGGTTTGGGGAAACACAGACTGCCACCCCTCCCCCAACCTTATTTCATCGTGGTGATGTTAGTTGCTGCTGACTCTGGGACCACACTTTGAGTACCAATATATCAAATAATAGTACATATTATTTCAGTGTTAAATTTCTAAGTGTAATAATCATGGTTATGTAGAAAAGGCTTTTGTCCCTAAGAGATTCTTGCTAAAATATTTGGAGATTAAGTATTATGGTATCTACAACTAACTCACAGATGACTGTAAAACAAAGAAATAGCTAGATGGATGAATGGATCATGGATGCATGGAGTGGTTGGATGGATGTGATATGGACAGGAGACAGGAGAATACTGGGTAGGAGAGGGTGCTGCCCTGGCAACGGCTCCACCCTCAAGCCTGAAGACCCATGGCCCCAAGTAGAAACAGGCATTTCTGTTTTCATGCCCAAAAAGTTGCCTTTTGGCCCACCACACCCCCTATTCTGTATCCCTATACCCATATAAATCCCAGGTTCCAGAAGAGATGAGCAGATGAGGAGACAAGGAGACAAGCAAACAAATGGAAGAAGGACATGGCAGAAGAGAAGAGAATGTCTCAACACCAAGAGGAGTTTGACTGGGGGCAGCTGGAGTGGAGTTCAGCCACTGGAAAGCCAAACTCCAGGGGAAGATCATCTTCCCACTCCATCCCCGCTTTCAGCTCACCATCCATTGTGCTGAGACCCACCTCTACTACTCGATAAAACCCCACATTCATCCTTCAAGCCTGTGTGTGACCTGATTCTTCCAGGATGCTGGGCAAGAGCTCAGAATGCAAAAAGCTGTCACACTGGCCCTCTGCCCTTGCAAAAAAAGCAGAGGGTCCATTGAGCTGGTTAATACTTAAGCCATCTGTGGACAGCAAGGCTAAAAGAGCATTGTAAAACTGGGGCCACAGGCACCCACCCCTAGACGCTACCCTGGGACCAGAGCCCAAAACACTCACCCCAGCTCCTGCACCTGCCTGTCTGCATGCCTCCCCATCTTGTCAGGGATTTGAGCAGCAAACAGGCGAGCCACACCCTGTCACACGTCCTACAAGGGAAATCAGGGAACTCTCCCATTTCAGATGGATGATGAATAGATGGATAGAACAAACATGACAAAGTATTAACAATCAGTGAACATTAGCATAGATGAACAATGAACATAGTGAACAAAATAGCTGAGAGAACACATAAAAAAACAAACTGCAGGGGAGAAAAAATCCCTTTTCCTCTACCCTCTTAGGCTCATTACCCAGGACTGAAAATTAGACTGCTAAAAGACAGATCAACAAGCGAAAAGGTACACATATTTTATTTTATGTTAATTTTTACATAACAAGGGGGCCTTTTTTAGAAAAGAAGACCCAAAGAAGTAGTTGGGGCTGGGAACTTATATGTCATTTTAAACAAAGAACAATACATTGCAAGAGATGTGACAAGAAAATAAAAGGGTTTAGGGCTTCCAAGCACTGCAACCTGTGGGTAGGTAAATATGTGGGGGAAGCTAATGGAAGATAAAGCTATCTTAGCAAGATTTGTTTGTGCAGGTCCACCTCAGTGCTGACCTTCTGTTTTCTTCAAGGTCGTGGTACTTTTCTGAGAAAAGAGATTTATGGCCATCCTTATTTCTCAGGAGTCTCTGCTTTTACTCAGGTAAGGGAAGCTCTGGGAAGCCTTCTTTCTACATCTGTTGAATCCCAAATGTCTTCAGCTTAAGATAATTTTTATGCCAAAGTGGAGTATTTTAGGGCAGCATATTCTGATCCTCTTCAAAACAGTGTCAACCTAGAGGTTCTAAATTTTATGTGGAATCTGGATAGAGCAGTACTTGGGTGGATCTGATTTACAATTCCTTACTGCTTAGTGGGCAGAATATAGTACATGATGCAATAACCAGCCCTTATGATTTTAATCTAAAGAATTGAATCACAGCTAGTCTTGTAGGTATTGTTTTGTCCCACAATGACCAATGGGAGGGGTAACCATATTGAACTGATTTCACTAATATTATTTAAGTCTTCAGTCAGTCAACCAATATTTTCTTATCATTTGTTTATGGTGTCAGGAATATTTGACCCTTGGCCATCTGTGTCCAGTCAGCAACCATCCATGTGTGATTAGAGTAGGCAATGGGAGGAGTGTCCCATTAATCACTGAGATGGGTAGGTCAGAGCACCCTGGTCTAGCTGAGAAAGGAATCCAGATTCTGGTTCCAGCAATGCCAGTCAAGGGGTAATGTTGTCAAGGCAGGTCACTTAGGGCCTTTGGTTTTGTGTCTCCTTGTCTGTAGCCTGACCGTTGGACTAGAAAAGGGATTTTCAAATTATGTTTTATGGAACCTTCAGAGATTCCCTAAAGATACCTCAGGGACTGCTGAAAGGAGTAGGGGGTACCCATTAGGCAGGTTTTGGGGGAAGGTTCCTCCCCTACTCCAACCACACACAGTGAGCCATTCACCTCTGTGTGGTGACGGCAGGTGGGACACTGATAGGAGGAATAAGGTGCTTGAGTGGGGAGAGAATACAAGGAAAGGCAGGGTGCTCCTTGGACACATATGAACCACCTCATTCTTGTGAAAGTTTATTGAGTGCCTCCTAGTTCAGGCCATACATCCTCATGAAGACTGAAGAGGTGGCCAAGGCAGCACAGGGTCCAAGGACACAAGGCCTCTTAGAGGAGCTGTTTTCAGTCAAGTCCCCAAAAGCAGCTCTAAAACCCATGACTGATTCTAAGGCTGGTGTATGCCCTTTCTTTGCTCTCCATAGCAAGAAGAGAGTACTCTTTTCATGTTGCCACTGTAAATGCCCTGTGAGAGCTACATGCTTCAGTAAGAAATGCCAAGTATCCCCTGGCACCAGCCAAAATTTGTCATAAATTGTGAACTGAAATAATTCACTTTTTGCTGGATTATTTCACTGTTGCTTACACTTAGCTATAATTCTAAACAAACAACTTTGCCAGTGAGCTGTAATGTTTACACTGACCATAACCCAGTTTCTAGATGTCCAGATACTTTATTAACAGCACGTCCTGCTACAGTGTACTGTCTCACAAGTCAGGCCAGGTGTGCAGGCCAGGTCCCCTGCAGGAAGGCATGGCAATGCTAGCTAACATGTCTTGGGTTAGGCATCTGCTTCTCCTATGCATGTGCAAACACACACACACACACAGACACACAGTTACTAGGTAATTATTAGTCACCAAGGTATAAATTTTAAACTCTGAAAAATACTGACACCATATTCCCTATTATTACAAGTTTAGTCCAGTAGTTAGTCCCAGTTTTGCTTCTATAGGAACTAGGAAATAAACCCTAATCACATCGGTGACCCACAGTGTCAGACGCTGCTACAGGCAAGAGTTTGATATTATTTTTCTTTAAAGCACATATATACACAAGCATAAACACACACACAAACCTCATATTAAAGCCTCATATTAAAGCCTCATATTAAAGATGTCTTCTTGTATTTGCATTCACTTCCTCTATACCCACCGTTGCACTTGCTTCTGCTCACATTGATCAGCCACAGTCTTACATAAGTAACTTAGCCTTTCTCAGCCTTACCATCTCTATTTATAAAATGAGAGAGTTTGCAGGTTCCTGAGGGGCCATGCTGTCTTTGGCCTAAATTCACGCCATGTTGTCTGCCTAGAAGCCTGTACCGCTCTCCAAGTTTGCCCCTCAGGAGACATTTGGCAATACCTAGAGACATTTTTGGTTGCTACAACTTGGAGGAAAGGGGATGTGACTGACAACTAAGTAGAGGCCAGAGATACTATTAAACAAGCCATAATGCCAAAGCAAGCCCTTACAACAAGTACTTATCTGGTCCAAATGTCAGTAGTGCCAAAGCTGAGAAACCCTCTTCTAGACCAAATAATTCTTACAAGTCCTTGGCCTTGAATTTTTATTTTATTTTTTTTCCAGAGAAATTTAGCAGGTTTATTTATAATTATTGTAAAGTTGAACCACTGAAACTTGTTCACCGAAACATTTTTACTTGCATTAATGCTTTATGTCTCCACATTTATATTAAAAATTCACACACAATGAAAATGGGAAAACTGCCAATACCTGATTTCTGTCCCCTATTTTTCCACTCACAGTCATATACTTAGGTACCTTTTGAAACCATGGGAGAAAAAAAAAAATCTAATATTCAGAACTATCAATAACAGGAAGAAGAGAAATTTTTTTTTTTTGAGAATGAAATGTTTACCATCATAGTGGATTCTTAAGCACATCCTCCACGTATGTGGTGTGCTAATTGGATGTCTTTTGGCATAATTGTTACATGTTTGGAATGGACAGCACATAGGTTGATGTCTTCAAAAAGGCCAACTAGATAGGCCCCACTTGCCTCCTGCAAAGCACTGACAGCTGTGTTCTGAAAGCGCAGACCTGTTTTAAAGTCCTGAGCAATTTCTTGCACCAGACACTGGAAGGGAAGTTTGCAAATCAGGACTTCAGTGTACTTCTGATTGCTTCCAATTTCATGTAGTGCCACAGGACCAGCCCTGTAATGATGAGGTTTCTTTACCCGTCCAGTAGAGGGTGCACTCTTGCCAGCAGCTTTTGTAAACAGTTGCTTCCTGGTTACTCTACCAGCAGTCGATCTGTGGGCAGTCTGCTTTGTACGAGCCATGGTATAAAGAACTCCTTACTTACCTCCATTTCTGGGCCAAAAAATTTGTGGGGTAAGCCATAAGGGCTAGGGGTCCCCTCCTGGCACTGCCAGAGCCTGGCTAGGGGCTGACAGCAAGCAGGGCTCAGTTCCGCAGAAGCAAGCAGACCTGTCTTGAAATTTAAATATCACTTCCCCCAGGACCCCTAATGCCCAAAACTGAAGAAAAGGCTATCACAACACTTGTCCCCATATGCTGTAATTGTTCTTTACCCATTTTTTTCTTTTTAGGAGATGAGGGAATATTTGTTTAGTGCTTTATATATCTCTTAAGCTTAGCATATAATGTAGCAGGATAAAGGAATGGATAGATGGATGGATGATGTCTTAGTCCATTTAGTGTTGCTATACAGAATAACTAAAACGGGTAATTTATTTAAAAAGGAAAGATAGAGATTTATATAGCTCATGATTCTATAGGCTGGAAAGTTCACGAGTATGGCCCTGGCTTCTGGTGAGGTCTTTCATGCTGAGTCATAACATGATAGAGAAGGTCAATGGAGAAATAGACATGTGCAAAGAAGACACAAACCCCAAGGGGAATCCTTGGCTTTATAACAAACCACTATCATGGGAACTCATTCAGTCTTGTCAGAGTGAGAACTCAGTACCATGAGAACAGCACCAAGCCATTTGTGAGGGATTCACCTCCCATTAGGCCCCACCTCCCAACACAGCCACATTGTCATCTGAGATTTCAGGCAAACTCCTTTTGGCTATAAGCCTGCAAAAAAAAAAAAAAAAAAATTATAGTTAATCATTATTGAACAACATTGGTTTGAACTTCATGGCCCACTCACACATGAATTTTCTTCTGCTTCTGCCACCCCTAAGACAGCAAGGCCAATCCCTTCTCTTCCTCCCCTTCCTCAGTCTACTCAAAATGAAGGATGTTGACTTTTATAAGAATGAAGACCATTATGATGATGAAGGATAAAAACCTTTATGAACATGAAAAGCTTTATGATGAACCACTTCTACTTGATAAAGAGTAAATGTATTTTCTATTCCTTATTATTTTCTGAATAACATTTGCTTTTCTCTAGCCTACTTTATTATGAGAATACAGTATATAATACATCTATAAAATATGTGTTCATCCACTGTTTATGTTATTGACAAGGCTTCTGGTCAACAATAGGCTATTGGTAGTTAAGTTTAGCAGGAGACAAAAGGTATATGGAGATTCTGGACTCTACAAAGGGTCAAAAAGGTCAGCACTTGAACTCACACATTGTTCGGGGGTCAACTGTATTTACTTCTAAGATAAAATGGTTGTACAGGCATTGGGTAAACATTCCCATTCCAAAACAGAGAAATTAGTCAAAAGAAATAAATGACAAGCCCCACACAAGTCCAAAACCCAGAAGGGAAATGATGAAATCTTAAAACTTCTGAATAAACTCTTAGATTCCATGTTTCTCATCCTGGACTCAATGATGCAAGGCGTGGACTCCCATGGCTTTGCTGGATCCAGCCCACATGGCTGCTGTAACAGGCTGGAGTTGAATGCATGTGGCTTTTCCAGGCTGTGGCTAAACACAGACAGTGGCTACCATTGTTGGGTCCTGGCAGTAGCCCCACCCATGTGGCTTCACTAAGCATTGCTATGGTGGGGACTCTACAGCAACTCTGACCTCACAATTCTGCTCAGCATTTCCCTAGTAGTCACACTCTGTAGTGGCTCCTCTTCTTCAACAAATCTCTGCCTGGGCCCACAGACTTTTCTATGAGGCCTTTGAAATCTACAGAAAAAGAAAGCTACACTTCATAGCTCTTGCATTCTGTGAGTCTGCAAACTTAGCACCACGTGGAAGCCACAAAGGCTTACTGCTTGAGCCCTCCAGAGCTACAGCCTGAGCCATATGTGGGGCCATTTGCGACATGGCTACTCAGCTCAAGCAGCCATGATGTGGGGAACAGTGTTCTGAGGTAGTGGAGGAGTGTGGCACCCTGGGACTGTCCCCCAAAACGTTCTTCACTCCTTGAGACTCATGATGGGAAGGGTGTCTTCAAAGATCTTTGAAGTGCCTTTCAGACCTTTTTCCCATTGTTTTGATTATTAGCACCTCGCTCCCTTTTGTCAATGTGCATCTCTATAGCAAGCAGTAGTTCTGTCACACCCTTGGATTCCTCTCCTGAAAATTTCTTTTTTATTCTTTGTCACATAGCCAGGCTGTGAATTCTTCAAGTTTTTCATACTCTGCTCTTTTAATTTTAATTTTAATTTTAATTTTAATTTTTCTGTCTTAAGGTCATTTCTGTGCTGCCATAACTGAGCACAAGCTGTTAAAAGTAACCACACGGTTTCTTGAGTGCTTTGCTGCCTAGAAATTTCTTCCACCAGATATCCTACTTCACTGACTTAAGTTCAGCCTTCTGCAAGGCCCCAGAGCATGGACACAATGCAGCCAAGTTCTTTTCCCTGATATAACATAGGTGACCTTTGCTCCAGTTCCCCATAAGTTTCTCCTCATTTCCATCTGAGACCTTGTCAGAATGTCCTTTACTGTCCATATTTCTATCATTTTGGTTATGACCACTCAGCCAATATCTAAGAAGTCCCAAACTGTCTCATGTCTTTTTGTCTTCCGAGATTCCACCAGAATCACCCTCAATGCTCTTTTCATGGCCTGCTCTTCCAAACTCTTCCAACCTCTGCCCATTACCCAGTTGCAAAGCCATCTCCACATTTTCAGATGTCTTTATAGCCACAGCCATTCCTCCGTACCAGTCTTCTGTCTCAGTCTGTTCTGTGTTGCTATAACAGAATACCTGAGACTACCTCATTTATAAAGATAAGAGGTTTATTTATGTCATAGTTCTGCAGGCTGAGAAGTTCAAAGGAATGACCCTGGGTTCTGGAAAGGGCTTTCATGCTGTATCATTAAATGATGGAAAAGATCAAAGGGGAAGTGGACATGTGCAAAGAAGAGACAAAATCCAAGAGGTGTCCTGGCTTTATAACTCATTCTGGAAGGAACTAATCTAGTCTTGCCAGAGTGAAAACTCACTACCACAAGAATGGCACTACGTCATTCATGAGGGATACACCTCCATGACCCAAACACCTCCCACTAGGCCTCACCTCCCAATACCATTACATTGAGAAGCAAATTTCAGTAAGAGTTTTGGTGGGGACAAACAATATCCAAACTATGGCAGATGGATAAAGTATTGTTAGTTTGCTGGAGCTGCTATAAAATACTGCAGAGTGGATGGCTTAACTTACATAAATTTATTTTCTCACAGTTCTGGAGGATGGAAATCCAAAATCAAAGTGTCAGCAGGTGTTATTGCTTGAATATTTGTAACCTCCAAAACTCATGTTGAAACTTAGTCCTCAGTGTGGCAGTACTTTTTTATTTATTTATTTTTTAAATTTGTTTGTTACACTTTAAGTTCTGGGGTACATGTGCAGATCATGCATATTTGTTACATAGGTATACATGTGCCATGGTGATGGTTTGCTGCATCCATCACCCTGTCATCTACATTAGGTATTTCTCCTAATGCTATCCCTCCCCAATCCTCCCACCCCCTGGTTCTTCACATCCCTTGTTAGTTGTATTCCTAGGTATTTTATTCTCTTTGTAGCAATTGTGAATGGGAGTTCACTCATGATTTGGCTCTCTGATTGTCTATTACTGGTGTATAGGAATGCTTGCGATTTTTGCATATTGATTTTGTGTCCTGAGACTTTGCAGAACTTGCTTATCAGCTTAAGGAGATTTGGGGCTGAGATGATGGGGTTATCTAAATATACAATCATGTCATCTGCAAACAGGGATGAATTGATTCCTCTCTTCCTATTTGAATACGCTTTATTTCTTTCTCTTGCCTGATGGCCCTAGCCAGAAATTCCAATACTATGTTGAATAGGAGTGGTGAGAGAGGGCATCCTTGTCTTGTGCCAGTTTTCAAAGGGACTGCTTCCAGTTTTTGCCCCTTCAGTATGATATAGGCTGTGGGTTTGTCATAAATATCTCTATATTTTGAGATATGATCCATCAATACCTACTTTTTTGAGAGTTTTTAGCATAAAGGGCTGTTGAATTTTGTTGAAGGCCTTCTCTGCATCTATTGAGATAATCATGTGGTTTTTGTCTTCGGTTCTGTTTATGTAATGGATTACAATTATAGATTTGTGGATGTTGAACCAGCCTTGCATCCCTGGGATGAAGCCAACTTGATAGTGATGTGCTGTTGGATTTAGTTTGCCAGTATTTTATTGAAGATTTTTGCGTCAATGTTCATCATGGATATTGGCCTGAAATTTTCTTTTTTGGTTGTGTCTTTGCCAGGTTTTGGTATCAGGATGATGTTGGTCTCATAAAATGAGTTACAGAGGATTCCCTTTATTTGTATTGTTTGGAATAGTTTCAGAAAGAATGGTACCAGCTCCTCTTTGTACATCTGGTAGAATTTGACTGTGAACCCCTCTGGACCTGGACTGTTTTTGGTTGGTAGGCTATTAATTGCTGCCTCAATTTCAGATCTTGTTATTGGTCTATTCAGGGATTCAACTTCTTCCTGGTTTAGTCTTGGGAGGGTATAAGTGTCCAGGAATTTATCCATTTCTTCTAGATTTACTGGTTTATTTGCCTAGAGGTGTTTGTAGTAATCTGATGGTAGTTTGTATTTCTGTGGGATTGGTGGTGATATCCCCTTTATCATTTTTTATTGCATCTATTTGAATCTTCTCTCTTTTCTTTTTTTATTAGTCTAGCTAGTCGTCTACTTTGTTGATCTTTTAAAAAAAAACAGCTCCTGGATTTATTGATTTTTTTGAAGGGTTTTTTTGTGTCTCCATCTCCTTCAGTTCTGCTTTGATCTTAGTTATTTCTTGCCTTCTGCTAGCTTTTGAATTTGATTTTGCTCCTCTAGTTCTTTTAATTATGACATTAGGATGTTGATTTTACATCTTTCCTCGCTTCTCTGGTGAGCATTCAGTGCTATAAATTTCCCTCTACAACCTGGTTTAAATGTGGGCCAGAGATTCTTGTATGTTGTGTCTTCATTCTTGTTGGTTTCAAAGAACATTTTTAAGAGAGATCCAAGATGGCCAATTACTAGCAGCTCAGGATTGTAGCTCCCAGAGAAAGCACACAGAATGAGAGGATGTCACACTTTCAGACAAATTTTTGTTGCCCACAGACTAGGAGATTCCCAGCAGAGGAGCCCCACGGGTCACCAGCGTGACTCTTGTGGCTGGCGTGGCAGTTTTGCCGGCGCTTCAGTGTGGAGGTTCTCGGTGCAGAATAAACGGGACTGGCTCCCCTTTTGATTGATGTTTGGAGCTCCAGGAAGGCAGAGTCACCCATTTACCTGATTGAAAAAGGGATTCAAGAGGGAAGCCAGACCGGAGATTCCCATGCAGAAAAGCACCACAAATCTTAATGCCCCTGTTTTAGCCGGCACAGTGGGTTGCTCAGACTTCGGCGCTGGGTATCAACAAGTTGGACATCCACTCAGAGACCTAATCTGAAAGTTGGCAATCACAAAGACGACAGGTGGATAAACTCACAATGATGGGAAGAAACCAGGGTTAAAAGGCTGAGAATACCCAGAATCAGAATGCCTCTCCTTCTACAGGGGATCACAGTTCCTCATCATCAAGGGAACAAGGCCTGATGGAGAACAAGTGCGTTCCATTAACAGAATTAGGCTTCAGAAAGTGGATAATAAGGAACTTTTGTTAGATAAAAGAACATGTTCTAGGCCAATGTAAAGAAACTAAGAACCTTGAAAAAAGGTTTGACGAAATGTTAATGAGAATAGACAATTTAGAAACGAATATAAGTGAATTAATGGAACTGAAGAACACAATAAGAGAACTTCACAAAGTATGCACAGGTTTTAACAGTCGAATTGATCAAGGAGAAGAAAGGATATCAGAGGTCGAAGACCTACTTAATGAAATGAAACGAGAAGACAAGATTCAAGAAGAAAGAGTAAAAAGGAATGAGCAAAGTCTCCAAGAAATATGAGACTATGTGAAAAGACCTAATTTACGACTGACAGGTGTACCTGAATGTCATGAAGAGAATGAATCCAAGTTGGAAAATATTCTTCAGGATATTATTCAGGAAAACTTTCCTAACCTAATAAGGCAGGACAATATTCAACTCCAGGTAATCCAGAGAACACCACAAAGATATTCCTCAAGTAGAGCAACTCCAAGACACATAATCACTAGATTCACTAGGGTTGAAATAAAGGAGAAAATTCTAAGGGCAGCTAGAGAGAAAGGCCAGGTTACCCATAAAGGGAAGCCTATCAGACTCAACAGCAGACCTCTCAGCAGAAACCCTACAATCTAGAAGAGAGTGGGCATCAATATTCAATATCCTCAAAGAAAAGAATTTTCAACCCAGAATCTCATATCCAGCCAATCCAAGTTTCATAAATGAAGGAAAAATAAAATTTTTCGTGAACAAGCAAGCACTCAGAGATTTTATCACCACCAGGCCTGTTATACAATACCTTCTGAAAGAGGCACTACAAACAGAAAGGAACAACCCAGTATCAGTTATCCCAAAAATTTACCAAAATGTAAAGAGTATCTCCATAATGAAGAATTTACATCAACTAATGGAAAAAATAGCCAGCTAGCATTACATTACAATATTGAACTCACAAATATTAATATTGATCCTAAATTTAAATGGATTCAATGCCCCAATTAAAGACACAGACAGGTAAATTGAATTTTAACTTTAAAAAGTTAAAATCCATCGGTACGCTGTATCCAGATCTAACTCACAACAACACACAGAGACTCAAAGTAAAGGGATGGAGGAAGATTTACCAATTAAATGGAGAGTTAAAAAACAAAAACAAAAACAGGAGTTGTAACTTTTGTCTCCAACAAAATAGACTTTAATAGTAACAAAGACTAAAAGAAACAAAGAAGGACATTATATAATGGTAAAAGGATCAATGCAACAACAGGAGTTAATGATCATAAATATATACGTACCCAATATTGGAGCACCCAGATATATAAGACAAGTTCTTATTGACTTATAAAGAGATTTGGACTCCCACACAATAATAGCGGGAGATTTTGACATTGCATTGTTAATATTTGATGGATCAATCAAATAGAAAATTAATAGGGACATCTATGATTTGAATTTAGA
>CAUYQU010098443.1:0-107754 GCA_963574635.1 Cheracebus regulus | reverse complement strand
GTCACAGTCTGCCATCAGAGGCATTGCTGAGCGGCCGCAGGCCCTGCCCAGCTGCTGTGTGAACTGCCTCGATAGTGATGGTTGCCCTTCCCCACACTGAGCTGGACCGTCCTGGGTCCAGCTGCGTTTGCTGGGAAACTCTCAATCCAGAGCGTTTCAGATTGCTTGTTTTCTGGGGGTGGTACCCGCTGAGCCAGATTGTCTGGCTCCCTGCCTCAGCCCCCTCACTTTCAGTTGAATGGGCGGCTCTGTCTCCCAGGCATTCCAGGCACCAGTTGAAATGGCCGCCCAGATTTGTGTGAGTTTCTGTGTGCCAAGCTGGCACCAGCTGCAACTGCTGTGCTGAAAATACGTGGTGCTTTTCGGCCTGGGAATCTCCTGGTCTGTGGGCAGTGAAAATTTGTTTGGAAATGTGGTGGGCACTCACCCTCTGCATTGTTCTTGCTGAGAACTACGCTCCGGAGCTGTTCCTATTCAGCCATCTTGGATCCTCTACTGTTGATAGTTCTTTATAAAATTCTTATATTAAATTTATTTCACAAAACCAGATTTTCCAAAGTAATCTTTTCCAGAAAGTGGTAGATATAGGAGTATAAATAGCTGCATTACTGAGGCTACCATTCTGTATTATTTTTCTTTTCTTACTAATAGCATTGGTACACTGTTTAACGGGGTTGTTAGTATAACTTCTGGGTCCTTTCCAGAAAATTTGTATTCTAAATAGGCTGTAGATGAGTAATGAGTAAGACTCATTGTGCCTGTGGACTATAATCAAGTTTAATATTAAACAAATATGTAGTCTGAAATTGAGGTCACAGTATTCTGATAGAATTGGGAGGTACATTAAAAGAAGAGGACTCCAGACTATGACTCACTGGGGTACAGGAAGAAAACTTTATAATATCTTTTTTGATTTACTTTTTATATTTGCCTTTAAATTTTTTTTTCTATGTTTTGTTTTCCCCATATTTAAATGTATATAAAATAGGAGCAGCATTTACATTGATTCAATATGGGTATTCATAATCAACTTTTAATTTTTACTAGTAGGAATTCTACACCAAAATTTTGGAGAGCACTGATCTAGACCAGTGGATATCAAGCTTACTCTGCTGCTACCCACAAAGAGAGATACATTTTTACATCAAGAGCTATAAACACATAAAATATACTAAACCTTTCACAAAATAATACTTACCTACTATGTGTGATTCACTAATATTTTCAGTTGTAATTTATTTCAGATGCATTGGAACGAGCCCAAACACATAAAAATCAGGCCTGTCTTTAAGGACTTTTCAAAGGAATATCGTAACTTCCCTTAGGAGCCCACCTAGTGTTTAGTCATTTCAAATAATCAGAATCTCTTGTTTCTGATTCTTAAACATAACTCATGGCTTACACTGCAGAAAAAAAAAACTTAATTAGACTAGATGTGAACAAAGTAGAAAAACTGAAGTAATTCATTTTTCTTAACAAATCAATTTTAAAATTCAGGAAAACAAATTTTTGATACATCTTAACAGAAAACACATTTCAGATACACATTTCATTTTCAGGGATGCCATCACTGAAGCCAGATGACATGGATACTCTAGGGATACAGTCTTAGTCGGGGCTCCCAGCCATCACACCTGGGTGAGGGGCTGCTACCTCCCCTGATGCAATGTCCGGAAGACCCCTACTTCCCTGCACTCCCACCCCCAACCAGCCCCCAGCCAAGACAATTTCATAACTATTATTAGAACAGCAACCTTTAAAGTAGCATAGTTACAAATATCTTAATAGCTTCAATTGAAAGTGACTTCTAACTGTTTATTTCTCCCCTGTGTTATAATTTCTAAGCACATTTCCTGTGTATCTTTAGATGGGCATCAGAAGTACAATGGTTCATGCTTGCAGCTTTGCTTCGGCATGTTCTTTTTTCTGCCATGCTAATTGTTCTATGGGACATTCTGAGTTTGTCTTGGAGGTTGTTTTAGGGAATCTACAAGCAAGATGCACTCATTTGCTAACTTGGATTTGCTCTTCAAATTAGATCACTATCATAGAGATAGTACTGAACTGTAAGTTGTGAGGCTAATCCTGACACTACCACCAACTAAATCTAGTTATTTTGGTCATATGACTTTCTAGATACTGGCTACTAGGGCAGGCCTTTTGCATACAGTATCATATTTAAGCCTCACAGTGATTCTCTGTGGTTGGCAGTAATAATCTCTTTTTGCAGATGAAGAAACTAAGGCTCTCAGAAGCTAAACTGAAGCATAGGTCTGCCTGACTCTAAAGCTGATTTTCCTTCTCCACCTTTTATTCACAAAACCTGTTTCATGTGTAGGACTTCTTCCACCTCAAAGACATTATGATCCTTGTCTGTTGGCCCCTAAACCAAGTCTTACTATTTACTGAATCTTTGAAATTGGTCAGACTCAGCATGAAAAAACACAATCAAATCAATACACGGAGAAAGTGCCTCCTAATGGCGCTGCAAGATACTCTGGCATCTCAGTCTCTCTGTGGTACCTTTAGACTGTTGTTTATCAGACTGGGTTCTGTGGAACCATGGGGAGGGGTTGTCCATAAAGCATATCTAGGATTATTTTACAATGAAGAAAACGTGGTCTGTGACAGCATGCATAAGTTTTTTTTTTTTTTTCTGTTTTAGTAACTGAGACTTCCATGTCAATACTTCAACAAGGTAACAACAGGCAAAAATAGGGGGTTCTGTAATCTCCAAATCATAGCAGAAACTTTGATTAAAATGGTTTTTCTTAATATTGTTTATTTTTGAAGAATAAATAAAAGAACTGCACATCTTGTATTGTGAGTTAAAATAACTTGATTGCAAAATGGCAAAGACCAAATTGTAATTGATCTCTCTTACTAACATAGAGGGGAAACTTAAGTTTATTAATATTAAAATACTGTGTTATGGAGTAAAACAGTAGGGCCTAAAGAAATAGAGCCTAGAAGTAAAAGTATTTGGGGCACTTTACCTTCAAAAACAGCTCAGTGCATTTTGTTTTGTTTTGTTTTTGATTTCTTACTCCCTCTTTTAATTTGAACATGCTCATTTCAGTTAGACACTGTTTACTTTCTCTTCATTTCAGCAAAATCAGTGATCTTGGTGAGTTTTTATTGTTCATATATAACTGAGTAGTAAAAAATGTTGGTTTCAGAGGGAGTAAGACCTCTTAGTGGATGGAATGCCACCATCATCATCAAAATTTATTTACCTAGTATCTCTTGTTGGATGAAATATCACCACCGTCATCACAATTTATTTGCCTAATATACCACTTTAGAAGGTACTGTTTCAAGAATTGGGTGGTGTTCTAGGTTATGTATAGCTTCTGTAGCTATCATCATATCACTAGAAGGGGTAATTACCTATGAACTGTGCTTAACTGTACACTCATGCTAACTATAGCACACAGGGTATAAATCAACAACAGCTAACTTCAAACTTTATTTTCCAAAGCAAACCTCTAGGCTGTGCTTTTGCCATTCTTCCTTCTGATCCAAAAATAAAAATAAATCAAGGTAGAAAAACAGCTGTAAAGCTGATAATGAGATTTGCAACCAGCTAAGACATAATCTAAATCATAAGGAGGTTTAAAAGTCCTGCGTTCATTTTCCACTATGCCAGTGATTTTTTAAAAACCCCAGTTCAGGGACGAGGAACACCACTTTGCCATTTAAATAAGGGACTGGCACGGGCAGCTTCTGTTTCATGGTCCACGTCCCCAAGTAATATGATGTGTTTATAGGAATGTGAAAGGAACACTGAAGATTATGGAAGCTTTTTTGGGGATAATAACACTTAACAGGAATATACTATTTACCAGTGAGACTGAAATGAGACTCAAGTAAATAATAAGCATTTCAGAAAATTACCCAATTACATATTTAACCACTCCAAGGCATTCTGGTCTCCAGGGAAAATAGTGTGCATTTTACAAAATTGCTTATAATTGTGAATTGTGTGTTTGCAAAGGAACCTGGTGTGGTGGTAGGAGGCACATTTGTCAGAGCTTAGCAAGGGAATCTTTTTTAAAGGACTTTAAATATGAGAGACAACATTTGCAGTTGCTTTTCTGATGCCAAAAAAATATGTGTTTAAGACTGCTTGACATACTATTCTAGAAAAGACTACAGAGCTATTTTGATGCCTGGGGGATTTAATACCAAGTACTTCGAATTGAAAGCATTTCACTATTGTTTTAATACACTTTCCTTCTGAGACTATAGCTACATTATAGGGAGATAGATTTCTAAATTGCAAATATTAATTATTCATATTACAGAAAGCACCCTAATAAGTTTCCTGTTTTTACTTCACATAGAAATGCACAATTTAATTATTGAATTCTTAAAATTTATATAAACAGTTTAAAATAATTTTCCCTTAACTTGGAAGCAGAACTTAGTTTTCATTAAAAATGACATAGCTGGTCATATTTTGAGAAATATATTGAACTGTGGCATCTTGTTGAATGCTATAATTTCTATCCTCTAAGTAAAAACAAAGATGTTTGCACAGGCCTCTACAGTTTATAAAGCATGTCCTTAGAATGTCAGATAAAGGAAATTCTAACCATTTTATAGGAAGTATCTACTACATCCCAGGCTCTCTCTGCATCAGAGGGAGAGGTAATGGTTTGCAGAATGGATAAGCTTCTTCCCCTCAAGGAGCCTGCAATTCAGTGGGGGTTTCAGATATTTATGAAAAACATGCAGCCACATAATTACTGATTAGATAAGAGAGAGAAGAAATGGAGGAAGTGGGTCAGGACAGGGGAAAAAGTCCTGGCAAAAGGAAGAACACGAAGTAAAACCTTGAGACAGGAGAGAGCGAAGCATGTCTGCAGCATGGAGAGCCCAGAGTGGCTGGAGCAGCATGAAAGGAGACCAGCCAAATGGACAGGCCCCAGCAAGCCTGCCCTGGACGGTGCAGTCCTGGAAGTCAGATGCTAAGAGAAGTGGCATGATCAGCTCTGCATTTTTAAAAGACTGCCCCAGCGGAAGGAAGAAAAATGGCTGTAAACGGGCAAGAGTAGAGTTGAAAGACCACATTCAGTGGGACTTGTGTTGGACTCTGTGTGGAAGAAAGGCAGGCAGGCATTGAAGGTGATGCTTAGGTTTCTAAATTCAGCATAGGATGGGTTGGGATTGCAACAAAACCCCTGTGCAAAACAGAGACAACTTTTTAGCCCTTATTAAAAATAATTCTTAAGGTTCATCGTGACAAATGATGTTTTATATGATGGTTCCAGGACATCTTCAGATTGTATCTCACAAATGCTCATGAGTAGTATCATGGACTCCATGACTAAAAAATTAATTTTCATTCAATTTAATGTGGGTAATATTGCACTTTTCACATTGTGGGGGAGAACGGGGCTGATGGAGTGTGCTGTTGAAGCGAAGTTCTGTCAATCACCCTTGCTGAATGTGCCTCAGGCTTAAACTCTCAGCTTGCAGTGATGGGCAGTGCAAGAAACAAACACAGAAACAGGTGCCCGGTTTCCTCCTGCAGCGCCAATGCTGAGGAAACCACCCACTAACACTGTTCCAGTCTTCATCGGTTCAGGAAAGGCGTTTCCCTCTGCACTAAGACTCATCTTGTTGACAGGAACAGAACCAACTAAAGCTAATATGAGAAAGGAGGAGAGGGTTATTATCAAGGATGGTGGTGTCTCCTGTTTCCCAGGGACAGGAGTGGGCCTTGGGGGCAACAGAGCCACTGGTCCAAAGACCTCTGCTTTGTCTCCATGCGTCTACATCACCTCTCAATCTGCCTGCTTCTTTCAGCCTTTGCTTTAAAACAAATTCCTTAGCTTCTCCAACTCTGGCCAGGAACATGCCAGCTCCTGGCTCACAGCTTACAGAGAGTGGTGCGATTTCGTCAAATGATTTGTGTGATCCAAAGACATTCGCGTGATTCAAACTTCAGTCCAGGAAAAATGTTGGTTCCCCTGAATTACACACACGTTTTCTATGCTATAGGTAATACAGTGGTTACAGAGCATAATGTTTACTCTCTTGAGGCCACTAGGAAGGTCAGGACTTACCTTAAGAAACAGTCTTTTCTGGCTTTCATTTCTATATGCTTTCTTTAGTGTTTGTCCTTAGTCTCTTACTGTTTCATGTTCTCTCCATGCTTTGTCTAATGTTATTTGTATATATTTGCATAATTGTCTCAAGTCCTTTCTAGAATGTTTCAGGAAAGGAAGGATAATTGAAAACTTCCACATGAAGATAGCAATAGAGTTTCTTGGTGCTAGTATATTTGAGAACAATTGTGACCTAGAATATAGCAATTATGCAGCAAGAATATAACAGTATAAACCAATGCCTTTTCCTTAGGCATTTCATAGCTCTAGTAAACTGAATGCATTGTGTGCTAAATTTCACATGTAGCCACCGAATTTTATAGTTATTTAAATCTAAATTTATATAGATTAAAATTAAATGAAATTAAATTTCAGTTTCTCATGATCACAAAACAATGTAAATATGTTTGATGGATACCATATTAGTTCAGGTATAGAATATTTCCACCATCTTAGAAATTTCCATTGCACAGCATGACATCAAGTAGTCTTTAATGTGTTCATTAATAGCTTGAAAATAACTTCTGAAGTAAAAGACCCAGACTTAAACCTTCTGGTTCTTTTCAATCATGTTACTAGTGCCTCTGTCTTGTTGGTTGGCTTTCTGTTCTGACTTGGCCACTCTCAGCATTCATACTTTATTCTGCTCATGAATCTACAAGAACCTCAAAATTCCTCATTGTCAGGTTCTCCCACTGCTGCCCATTTGCTCACTGCCTTATGCTAATTGAGATTCCATTTTTACAACAGTGTTCTGGTCAAGCCTACTGTGCTTCATATTTTTTCTTACTATCGCATCACATCAGCCTAGTTTTCTTCCTTGACCAACTAAATTCCTGTCCTTAACTCCCAGAACACTACTTGATATGTACTCTGTTGTTTTTGCAGCCCTCGCCTGTAGAAGTTCTGTCCTGTCTGTGCCAACCATAGGGTGCCTGAATTGCCTGCCCATTCTCGCTCTGTAGCTCCAGATAAGTCCTGTCCTCCACCTGCCCAGACCTCCCTAGGTCGATCTATCCATTCATCTATCCATCTATTCATCCATCTACCATCCATCCATTTATCCATCCTTCCATCCATCCACCCACCTGTCCATTCATTCATCTATCCATCCATTCATCCATCCATCCATCCACCCACCCACCTGCCCATTCATTCATCTATCCATCCATTCATCCATCCATTCGTGCATTCATTATCCATCCATCGATCCACTGCACACACTAGCCTGGCACACAGTACTAGTCATAGAAATACAAAGCAAAAAGACATACTTTTTATTTTCAAAGAGCAGCCAGTCTTATCTGGAAAAAGACACACAAAAAATATGACAATAAATAATTGATTTATTCAAGGCAGGTACCTACTATGTTTTGTTGCAACGTAATGGTTTGCCATGCTACTTATTCTTAATAAAACTGGCCATAATACTTTAGGACTGGGCCATTAATTTTCAGTAATTCTCTAGAGCATCTGTTTAAGCCATAACATTTCTTTTGGTAGGATTTAGCCTCTATTTTAAGGGAATCTGCCATTCTAAAGTGATTGCTGAATATTCAAAGTACGGTGCAGAGAGAAGCACTCTGTTGTTTGTGGCCAAATAAGTTGTATTGCATTGAAATATCTGCTGCCTCATTGAAGTCTTGACTCATTCATGCCCTCGATAGCAGTTTAGATATGTGCAAGGGTAGGCTGACAACTCACAAATATTAGGAACATCAGCAACACTTGATTATGTATCCTCTTAGGGTACTTTATGCTTCAACTCACTATTCTTTTGCATTGAGCTTTGATTTTGCGAAACTGAAGGTACTGATGTTGCTGGACTTTTCCTTAGTTCAGCCATAGACAGGGTTCTTGTCCCACGAAAATTCAGGCTCGCGGACAGTTTGAAAGGTGAATAAGACAGGGTTTTACGGGCTGAAAAGGAAGAAAAGGGGGAAAGAGGGACTCTCGCTACACCAGAGTCCTGCTACAGTGCTCCCTGCCTTCAGCTTGAATCTCAGGTTCCCACCAGGAAGAGACGGGGCCAGGCACCTCCCGCTGCAGACGGCAGGCGGATTGCAGTTTCTCCAAGGACCTCCTCCCACCTGGCTGTCTCACTAGAACTGAAATTGAGGTTTGAGGAAAAGGATCTTTTCCATCTTTAAAGGTGTTGTTTTACTGAATACATCATTTTTATTAAAATAAAAATGTGGAAGTCCAATTCCAGTATGCAGATACCTGTGTGGGTGTCATTTAGTTGTGCTCTGGCTGTGGTGAGCAGTTAGAAGATTGATGTGACTCAGTCTGACATCGTGGCACCATTTTCAAATTCAGCTCAGTCTTACAGTGTTCCCAATTAAAGTGTGAGTGACACTAACTAATTAAATTGAGGAAAAGGGTATTCATAAAGTGGATGATGTAAATAGAAAATAAAGTTAGCAATTGACATTGTGACCACAGGATTTTTTTTTAAGAATGAGCTGTGTGGTAAAACAGTATATTTAGAGACAAGACAGGTAAAAGGCCATTTGATTGACAAGTATTATTTGTGGTTCAATCAGTTGCCTTTAGGCTGTTGTGCCTTATTCACTGAAAGGATAAACATCCTTCAGTTTTATCACAAAGTTTCTTTTACCTTAGTGAACTATCAGTATGTCAGCTCACTGGTCAGATTTCAGAAAACTGAACCAGTTTTATGTTTAGGTGTATGTATTTCTAAATCTGGGGAACCCTAAAATCCACTGGAAAGGCCAGACATAGAGTCTGGAATGTGGTGACCATGGGCTGTACAATTTGTGATAGAAATAAGGTTGTGGAAGCCAGATAAAGAGGAAACAGCATGGAAGGATCTAGCAATTAAGTTAAATTTATATGAGTCAGCGAACAGAAAAAGGTAATTGAAATATAATCTATGTTAGTGACATTGACAGTATATAGAATAAAAAATAAGTAGGAAATGGCTGCTACTCTGATAGGTGCTGAAAATCTGTAATGCAATTCAGCTTTATTGGATTGATTAGCATCTTAGAAGTACAAAGACACAAAGAATCCTGGTTTTTAGAAGTCAAAATGGGACATAATTGTTCTTGAAGGAATTTTGGTGTCTTTTGAAAGGAGAGATTTTCAAAACAAAAGAGGTTAAGATGAGTTTGTGTGGTATAGTAGGGGAAGAGACCGGCTGTATACTCAGACAGTCCTGAGGCCGAATTTCAAGTCTCTTCAGCTTTGTGACTTCAGGCCAGTCCTTTTATTTCTCTGAGCTTTGACTTCCTGTTCTATCATCTGTAAGTGGGCCTGGGTTAATTAAATGGCTAATGTTGGTTTATATTGTTTTAACAGCTTTATTGGCATACAAGAGGCACATATTTAGAATGTACCATTTGATGAGTTTTACACATGTATATGCCAGTAAAACAATCAATGTAATGAAAACATGGCCATGAACCCCTTTCATGTCTCCCTGCCATTCCCCAAGCAATTATTTATTTGTTTACATTTTTTAGAATTGCTTATAAATGCTACCATAGAGTACGTACTCTCTTTTTGTAGGATTTCTTTCATGTGGCAAAATTATTCTGAAATTTATCATTGTTGTGTATGTGAAAAGTTGACTCCTCTCTACTGCTGAGTTGTGTACATTGTATGTATACAACCACAATTTGCTTATCCATTCCATTGTTGATGAATGTCAGGGTCTTTCAAAGAGCAGAAGTTTTTAATTTCAGTTAAATCAAAACTGCCAATTTGTTCTTTTATGGATTGTACTTTTTATGACATATCTAAGAAATCTTTGCCTAACCAAATGTCATAAAGATTTTCTCCACATTTTTTATGTTTTAAGATATCTGATCTATTTGGAATTATCTTGTGTGTATGATACAGGTTTCGAATCAAAGTTTATTTTTTATATGATATTTATTTTTTCAAACCCTTGCACCTTTGTTGAACGTCAGCTGGCCCAGCACGGGAGGGCCCATTTCTGTTCTCTGTGCTCTCATTGATCTGTCTGGGTATCTGTATGCCAGTAACGTACTGTCTTGATTTCTGTAGATTTACATTTAGTGCTGAAATCATGAAGTATTTATCCTTCAACTTTGTTCTTCTTTTTCAAAGTTGTGTTAGCTATTCTAGGTTCATGTTGTTGTCTGATGACTCAGAGTTTGAAGTGAGGTGGGTGGGACCTGCCTCCCTATGTTTCAATCCCTAACCCAGTGTGTATTTCACTAGCCCACACAGGCCATGAAACTCTGTTAAAAAAAAAAAAAAAAAAAAAAAGACAAAAAGACTGCAAAAAAGAAAAAGGAGGTGGGGGAGAGAGAGAGAAGGAGAGAAGGAAAGAAAAAAAGAAAAGAAAGGAGACCTTTTGGTCTTATTGTATGAAAAAGAGTTCTAAAGAAGGAATAATTTGGGAACAATAAGCAATAAGAATTAAGAGCTGAGAGAAAGTGTTTTTTGTTTTTGTTTTTTTTCTTGAGACAGAGTCTCACTCTGTCACCCAGGCTGGAGTGCAGTGGTGCGATCTCGGCTCACTGCAGCCTCCACCTCCCAGGTGCAAGCGATTCTGCTGCCTCCACCTCCCTAATAGCTGGGAGTACGGGCGAGCACCACCACGTCTAACTGATTTTTGTATTTACAACAGAGACGGGGTTTCACCGTTTTGGCCAGGGTGGTCTCAAACTCCTGACCTCAAGTGATCCGCCCACTTCAGCCTCCCAAAGTGCTGGAGTTACAGGCGTGAGTCACCACATCTGGCTGAGAAGGTGTTCTTTAATAGAATATTTAGCTACATTAATTTGCATGAACTATGATTTCTAGGTACAAGCTACTAGCTTTTTTTCTGCTACTTTGCCTTTAATATGACTCATTATTTTTTATAACTTTAAACCCCACGTTTATCAGTTTCAGCCCAGCTGATTGCCAGTTTTCAGCTGCTCATGAGTGCTTTTTTCAAGGCTCACATTTGAATACCCTCGGCGCTCTGTCCAGCACCTGCTGCCCACCTTCTACTGGCAACTGAGGCCAACAGCCACTTGCGCCGGCCTGTGGGAGAATCTGATTCCCACTCACCTGCTTGATGAGACATTCTCGAACTGGCCTCCATGAAGACAACCAGCCAACAACACCCTTCAGTCCCGATTCACAGAATGTGAAATGAGGAAGTTCTGGATCCTCAAAGTATCATTTTACTTCCAGTGTCTTTTTGTCTACTGGCCATTTTACTCTGTTTCATAATGAACGTAATACTGTTTTTATCATTATCATTATAATAATTTCAACTGTGCTTGCCATAGGTGAGGCACTGTTTTAAGTGCATATTTTTCTCTCCGACATATGAAGTACCAGCAATAACTTACTATCTGCTAGGAATGCAATATACATATTTTTCACATAATAGGAATATATATCCATAACCCTTCCATATTGCCGAGTGCCTTTTGTGTTAACATTTATCAAGTACTTTCCAACGTGACAACTTTAGAACTGTCTAGGAGTGGTGATAGCTGGTGTCATCTGAGAGGTCACCAAGCAGAACTATGGAGATCGAGTAGGGAAGCTTCTCGCACTGTCATGCAGGTGCAGTATGTGGAGAGAGTGCGTGTCTGTGAGAATCGCTGCAGAGAGTATGGATGTTAACAAGAATAAAAACTCCTTCTGTCATCAGTTGAGCCTGGGAGGTAGAGGCCGAAGGTGGAGGCTGCAGTGAGCCGTGATGGGTCACAGCCTGGGTGACAGAATGAGACCCTGTCCCAAATAAAAAGAAAAAAACAAACCTTCTTCCATCATGTAAGTTCCCTCATGGCAAGAAACTGCACGTGACTGTGGCTGCGTCCCCAGCCCCTAAGAAAACTGTCGCACGCTGTGGGTGTGCAATGTTATCAATGAACAAAGGAATAAAAAATTTAAATCGGGTCAAGTGATCGATTAAATATTTATGTGTTTGGGACTTTGTTAGCCGTACCGCCTATCCTGAAAGAAACATAAGCACTTTCACTGTTAGGTCAACTCTCTGCATACTGACACACTGGGACTGTCTCTCTCCTGGTGGGGATTCTCAAAGCAGGCTCTCAGAAGGTGAGGCCATCGGCAACATTGTTTGGGTGAAAAAGTTTGTACTTTCCTAAATGTCTCAGGGAAGTATTCTGTAACATACTAAAGAGGCTAAATGCCATAATCTAGTGTCAAGACAGTCGCATTTGTGTTTGAAATAGGAATTTGAGGATCTAAAGCATGTGAGCTAGATATGAGGAATATTGTGAGTGTTGGGACTATTGAACATTCTTTTATGCAGTATTTGTCATCTTTGCACAAAAATGGTGAGACCCTAAGGGAAAGGAAAGGAAAGGGCTGTGCGTTAGTCCCCGGCACCTGCAGGGCCTGTGACCTGACAGTGGGAGGCTCAGCCCCATCCCTCTGAGAGGCTGCAGGGACCCGCCAGCCACGCTCCCAGCTGTAATCAATTCCGCTGTCTTCTGCACCCTCACCTGCTGCTAATCACCCGCCCCAGCCTCCACCAGCACCTGCCTCCCGGCCCTCCTGGCCCCAGCCCTCGGACAGCCTCCGTCATGGCCGCTGTCCTTCCCGGCACGCCCTGCCTGTTTTTGCTGCTGGGACTTTTGCTATTAGGATCTCATAAGGAGACCCCTTCCTCCCCCTCCACATCTCCTGGGCCTTCAAAGTCAAGCTGGTGTCCTCTAAGCCCACAGTTTTCTCTTTAAGATCAGACTGTCCCTTCTGAGCTCTAGCCTACTCTGAGGTCAGGGTCATTTGTGTCATCCACCTGCTCTTCCTCTTTGTCATACAGCATTGGGTCTGCCAGGCTTTCCCTGTAAGCCATCGAGGCTTTCTCTCCCCCAGAAATCCTGCCTCCATTCCAGGCACCAGTCCAAACCCCACATGAACCCCTGTGGCCACTTTACAGAGCTAGAGATAATGACTTAGCCGGGCTCACCCATTTTACTCTCAGTTCCTCTGCACATGCTCACTGGGCACTATCTGGGATCACACCCCTCAGGCTGCTGGGTTTCCCACGCTGCTATGCCACTCTTCGTAGCTTACCCTCTGACCTTTCCTAACCTCTCCCTTACTCCATGGATGCACTGCATGCAGCTTTTTTAAATGTAAAATGAGAAAGTAGAAACTATCAGAAGGGACCTTTCTAATTGCCTCACGACTCAGTCTCAACCTCCTTGCCATTTGCATCCTTCTCTGGCACTCATGCTCCTATTACCAGGAGAGAATTGGCCGTGCTCCAAGCCAAGCCCCCCACCCATCCCACTGCCGCCAGGCCAGGGCTTCCCAACCAGGGGTTGGCTCTTTAGCCATCTGCTCTCTAGGTTTCATGGACCCTCCTTCCCGGCTTCATCTCCTACATGCTGCAAACATGCTCTCCTTCTCCCGTGCTCAGACAGTCAATAAGTAACTAAACAGTAAACAAAAGCCCACCCATAAACTTCTCATCCCCCTCCGTGGAATTTGGTATGCTGCTTCATCCTACGTCTAAGGGTGGTTGCCATATGCTGTCCACTGACGTGCCTCCCATTCCTTCTTCTCTCATTCCAGTCTGGCCTTTGTTCCCTCCATCCCACTGGGATATTCCACTGGATAAGACAACTTAATGCCAAATGACAGTAACACTACTACTTGCCGCATGCTTACTGTGGGCTCCCAGATGTCCATGCCCTCTCCGGCTTCCTTCTTCCTTGGAGGTGGCTCCCTCTGTCTCCTTTCTGAGCTTCTCCTCCTCCCCCAGACTTGTCACTCCTGGACAACTGTCACCCCACTTTTCATCAGCGTTACTGTTATACCATTCACCGACTCATGACTTCTAAATTTATATCTTACTTCCTGAACTCTGAAGAACTTACGAACTTCATAGTAAACTGACGCCTTGAAAACTCCACTCAGATTCTCAAAGGCATCTCAAACTTAGCTTGTCTCAAAGGCAGTCTTGATTCTACCCACACGGCAGCCCACACACCCTTTAGGCATGTTTCTCTGGCACTCTTCCCGCCATGAGCGTTAGCACTGTCCATGCTGATGCCATTCTCCATCCCTCCCTTCTAGATGCCCCTGATAACTCATTACCAATTTCTATTGATTCCTGCTCCCAAAGTACCCAGAATATTTGTATTTCCCTCCATCTTTGGGTCACCCCCCTAGTCCAAGCCTCTAGTATCTGTTTACTGAAATTGTGTAAAAATCTAAATGATATCTCTACTTCCTTTCTTGGATATACCACAATCCATTTGCCACACACAAGCCAGAATGTTTTTTGTTTGTTTGTTTGCTTGAGACAGGATCTTGCTGTGTCACCCAGGCTGGAGTATAGTGGCACGATCATAGCTCACTGCAGCCTTGACCTTCCATGCTCGAGCAATCCTCCCACCTCAGCCTCCTGAGTAGCTGGGACTGTAGGTACGCACCAGTGCACCCAGCTAATCGTATTGTTGTGCAGACAGGGTTTCCCCATATTGCCCCGGCTGGTCTTGAACTTTTGGGCTCAAGCCATCAGCCAGCTTTGGCCTCACAACGTGCTGGAATTACCAGCGTGAGCCATTGCACCCAACCTTGAGTGTGATTTTTTTAAATGTGAATTAAATCAGTTCCCTGTCCCAAAGATTTCTTAGGAAAAATGCAGATTCTTCATAATGTTCTCCATCATGATCTGCAGGTTCCTTTCATATCTCTCCTTTCCTTGCCTGCCCTGTGGCAATCATACCGGCCTCCTTGGTAATCCTGAAGATGCTCAGCCACCTTCCCATGCAGGTCCTTTGCACCTTCTGCACCTTCTCTTCTCCAGCCAGTTCATTGCCCTCTTTCCTTCCCATGCTGGGTGCGTAGCTCCTTCTTCTTCTTCTTTTTTTTTTAAAGGTAGAGTCTTGCTCTGGTGCTAGAGTGCAATGGTGCAATCTCAGCTCACTTCAACCACCACATCCTGGGTTCAAGCGATTCTTCTGCCTCGGCTTCCCAAGTAGTTGGAAATACAGGTGTGCACCATGACACCCAGCTAATTTTTGTATGTTTAGTAGAGATAGGGTGTCACCATATTGGCCAGGCTGGTCTTGAACTCCTGACCTTGTGATCTGCACCTCCCTCAGCCTCTGAAAGTGCCGGGATTGCAGACACGAGCCACTGTGCCCAGCCTATAGCTCCTTCTCATGCTTCAAGACTTGGCTTTGAAGAGTCCCCTACCATAAGCCTGATACTTGGTCAGAGCTTCCTCTTTATTTTCTTTATACCCCATGTAATAATATGCAATTCTTACTCATTAGGGAGTGTATTTGGTATCATCTCCCAGAAGGCAGGGGTTATGTAATCTTGCTCACCACTGAATTCTCCATGCTAATCACAGTGTCCTCAGCCACACAGTAGGAGCACAACAATTATCACTTGGATTACTGAAGAGAAGAATTTGGACTTTAGTATTTATGCTGCAATAATTCTTAACTTATTTTATGATTGTATAATTTTATGTTCTCACATACTTTTAAAGGCATCAACATATTTTACAACTTAAATATCGGTGTGAAATTTACAGGTAATCATAAATTTGTAATGTAGTACAGATTTAGTGCTAGATAACAAACCAAGCTATTACGTGAATTTCAAGAATGGGAAATCTTTAATATTTGATAGGTACTGAGTGTACCAAGCTATTCAGCTGGCTAATAGAATTGTGATTGATAGGAAAAGTGAAGGAAGCATCATTCCTGGATTTCTACTTGGAGGAAACCAAACAGAGATGACATTCTACACCAAAAGAGATTTATTCATCTTGTCCTTGTAGATGTTGACCAAGATAAAAGAATTATAAAATTTGGGCAAAAAAAAAAAAAAAATAGACCTGAGTAGATGAAAGTTATTCTAAATCTACATGTTTTACATTATTTATAAATTGGTTCTACTGCACTTTTTTTAAAAAAACATTCTACCAGTATGTATTATTTATGATATTAATGGCTCATCACCAATGAAGTGAAAGAAAATGTACATGATATTTAGGGAGAACCACAGTTAATATTCAACCAAATTTCAAATGAAAGTCCATTAACATTTTTTACATATTTTCATTCTTTTCTACATTGCTGTTTCTCTGACTAGCGAAACGCATTGCATTCCCTTAATACAATTATATATTTGGTGTACCTGGAACTTTATCTGCTTGCTCTATGATGGTCATGACAGACTTACTGATTCATCTATTAAATCAATTCCAAGGACAGAATTTTTAATACTGACTTTTTTTTTTTTTTAGACAGAGTTTCACTCTTGTTACCCAGGCAGGAGTTCAGTGACACAATCTGGGCTCACTGTAACCTCCACTTCCTGGGTTCAAGCAATTCTCTTGCCTCAGGTTCCCTAGTAGCTGGGATTACAGGCATTCAGCACCATGCCCAGCTAATTTTGTATTTTTAGTAGAGATGGGGTTTCACCATGCTGGTCAGGCTGGTCTCAAACTCCTGACCTCAAGAAATCCACCCTCCTTGGCCTCCCAAAGTGCTGGAATTACAGGCATGAGCCACCGCACCTGGCCAGTACTGACTTTTAAAATATTAACTCACGTATGGATTTGTCAGGAAGAAAAAAAGTACCATGATGCCTCATTTATAGCTATTTGAGATCACCAGCCCTTCGAACTTATTAATTTCAACAATTATTCAGAAATAGAAGTCAATTAGAAGTTCCAGCAGAAAGCATGAAAAGAAATTTCCCTTGGGAATAAATGTGTGATTTGTTAGTGTTGCTAAGCGAATTAAATTACAGCCTGTATTTTGCCAAGATGTAAAAGTCTCAATGTGTCTGTGTAAAAAGAAAAAAGAATAGGCTTACAGGCCTTACAAGTTAGGAGGCAAAACAATTTTGTACTAACTAATATATATATGTAAAACCTATATATATGCTATATCCATTCATATCCTATGAACTGAAAATATCCAGTCAAGTGCTATTGCTTCAACTGAGGGAGTCCTGTATTTATAGAAAGGAGTTAGCTATCCTAACAAAAGCATGCAAACACAGAGGACTATAAAATCAGCATTTTAGACAGACGTGGAAATGGTAAGTTTTTACAAAAGATAAAATCTGTTGGGTTTTTGTTGTTTTTAAAAGTATTCTGACTGCGACTTCTTGCAGGTGAGAGAGGCAAGGTGAATGGATGATGGATAGGGAGCAGCAGAGTCCATGGAGAGTAGCTGGCTTCCACTACACAAGTCTGTTAAGTGACAGAGGCTCACAGGCGAGTCCTGATGTGCACATGTCAGCCCGAGGCCAAGGGGTTAAGGAGCCTTTCCCTCCTCTAACTACGGCTGCCCCAGCTCAGTGCAGCTTCTCAGGGGGATCTTTAGTCTACCATGGATCTACAGGAAAGGATGTTTTTCCTTTTCCCTCTAAATGATAAGAGGTACAGATGAAGAGAGCCAGCAAAACGCAGGGCCCTTGATAAAACTTGTATTGCTGGAGTTGAAGACTTTGTGAAAATTTCATGCATTAAAATCTGTACCAGGAATCATCTCCTCTATGTAGAAATTGATCCTGCAAATTACTTTCCTTCTTCCATAAAACACTAAAATGGTGTATAACTTAACAGATACAGATGATGCATATGGAATTATATGTAAGGTATATGATTATATACATACATGTGTATGTGCATACATATATACATATATGCATGTGTTATATATATGTGGGTACTCAGCAATTTGCTGGTTGCTCTGTGGTTTGCAAAGATTGATGTCACACAAGATATTACGGTCTTGTCAGAGAAATAGGCGAAGCTGTGCCCCTCTAAGTAGGGCCTGGCCCCGGTAGACATTGCTAAACACCCAGAGGGGTTTAGCAACTCCAGAAGCTTGGGCTTACCTGCTTGCCCACCTCCCACCCCTGAATCCTTACTACAGAGTCATCTGTTCACCCAGTGCCAGGAGTCCTTCCCCTTGGTTCTGCCCACCCCTCCATCCCTCCATTTCTCCCAGCTCTTAAAAACGTTTCCCAGCTGCCCCCTGGCGGCACGTTGGTTTGCTTTGCTTCCATCTGTCTGGTCGTTTCATGCATTGTGGAAATGACATGACAGGCAAGGGAATTTCTCCTTTAAACTTTTGACTAAAAGGGAGCTTCAGCAGAGCAGCTATCCCCTCTCGCTCTGCTTAAATGTTTGAAAGGAGACTTTCAACTCTCAACAGCTAAAGCCTAAGGGAAATTCTCTTGAAGGTTTGGAACCCCAAAGGAGGCACGGTGTATGGCTCTCCATACACTCCCACGTCTTCCCAGAAGCCGCTTCTCTCGGTTGCGTCACTAAAGGGACTTGCGGAAAATAACTGATTCTTAATGAATGCCTCTGTCAGTGATCCGACAAGTGCGCTTGCCTGGACCAAGATGAGAAAGCCAGTACTTCCAGGAAACCCATTTCCATGGACTGATGGAATCTGCACCTGTCTCTGCTGTGGGTGGCAAACCAGACCCTTTAGAAGGAGGAGGTGATTTTCTGAGCAAAAATCAAAGTGTGGATGAGAGTTATGCCAATATTTTCTTTAGATTAGTTTTATTCTTTCTACTCTGGGGGCATAGGACAGTTTATAGTCTGAGTATCATTTTTATGTACACATTTGTAGTACACAGACAAGAAACCTAAGAGTGATTCAGGATCGGCAAAAAGAAAAAGGAAAGATGTATCTCATTCGCTCAACTGCTGCATCTTTATATTTACCGACATTTTTGAATTAGTACATTGCCCATCACTGAAATGTATAAAATTTCTTTCATCGTGCATGCATGGGTTGTATAAGCATCCTCAAAGCTTAGAAAAACATATTCAGTAATGTCCCAATTCTGTTGTGAAAGAGAACAGTCACAAAGAAGGCTGAGCCTGTTCCTTTCTAATGTTAGTGAAGCCAGGATCTCAAAGCTGGGTGATACACCTGACTGAAATGCCACCGAAAGACAAGAGCAATAAATCCCAAAAATAAACCCACATAATCCACCTCACTGAGGTTATATTTTCTCCTTATAGTAATTAAAGATGGCAGTCTTGATGACTTTCATGAAAACCATGGAACTCGCATTAAGATACGTTTGTTAGCTACGTGCTCACAGGAGTCATCGGAGGATTCTACCAAATTCCATTAAATTCTGGTACTCTGCTCAGTAAATAGCCATGAAAACACCATGGTGCTTAGAGCAAATCCTCAATCCCCTGCTAACACCTTATATTACAACCATCTAATTACTATGTTTTGCAGTAACCTTGTGGGACTTCCACAGGTAATTAGAACTCCAGAGCTTTTCTGCAGTAATCCAGTAAGGACCTCTTAACTACAAAGGATTATGCACTGCTAATATTGTCGTGCCCACGTGTTTTCCACAGTTAATTGTTTCAATTAATATTTGGCTGCACTACAGAATTTTATGCAGCTTCATATACGATGACAGTTCACAAGTCAACTCTGAAGCGAATACATTTCCTTCATGTCATCCTCTCTCTCTCTCTCTGCAATTTGTTTAAAATAATCGGTTTTCTGATGAGAAAAAAAGAGAAACATACCACTTCTGTTACCTTGGTTTATGTTAATTCAGGACAATTTCTCTTTAGTTTCTCTTTAGGCAAGTGGGTAGTTATCTAAAATGATTATAACTTTCATTACCCTGTCACAGAAATCTCCAAAGAGAGGTGGGAGGCATTGATGACAATTTCTTCTTGGTGTGGTTTTTAAAACTCCATTCCAAGCAATAGGCTATCATAGGAAAGGGGCCTTTTTTTTTTTTAAATTTTGAATCTTCAGAGGCCAGCACATAGTACATGCTCAATAAATGTCCATTGACTCAACAAGCATTTGTTTTCTGTCGGCATTTATAGACTGCAGTCTCTCAGCCAATGCTTATGAATGCTTGAAAATCAATGGAAAATGTTTCTACAATAATATGATCATGAGCTGATATCTCAAGAGATAATTGGACATTTAGAATTATATTTATGGATGAGCTCTTCATTAGGGTAGTCACATGACAGCTTCAATATTATACACACACATACCTACATATATATATGTATAGATATAGATATCTATAAATACATAATATATTTATCTGTGTATAATGTATGCAATATATTTCATGCAGTATTATATGTATTTGTGTGTGTGCATATATATATATATATATCATAGCAAAATGTACTTTACCCATTACACCTTTATTTGTTTTCTGGGTTGATTTTTCTCCATTCTTCTTATCTTTTTTGTATGTGTATGTTTGAGCATTAGGCTTGGGGATAACAGCTTGAGGGGGGTTCTGGACTTAGACCCAGACAATTAGCCCCAACTTATAAAATAAGGATTTGCCTCTTTAGCCCAGAGTCTCCATCTGCAGTTAGTCCCCACAGCTGGATCTCTGGGAGGTCTTACTCCATTTTCAGTTCCATCTTGAAGAACACCTACACAAGTTCTTCCTCAGGGACTCACAGAAGGCAGCGTGGACAGTGCAAAGGTCCTGGCTTTTGGCAATGGAGAGACTTGTATTTAAATCCTAGTTTCACTTTAGGAAATTACTCAGGAACCCAGTCCCTTATTTCATTAGTAAAATGGGGATAATTCTGCGGACTTCATGGAGAGACTTGTGCTATACACAGAAACCTGCCTGGATCATAGGAAGTTCCTAACAAATGTGAGCATTTTCTCTTGGCATTTCAGCCCCAAAATGCCATGATGAGGTCCCCTCTCCCCTCCTGACCACAGGCCCCCACAGGGAACTGTCCCCCAGGATCCCATGAGCAAGCTCTCAGGCACAGACACAGGAAAGAATGCAAAACAATCTGCTCTTAGCTGCATCATATTACAGTCCTAATTGAATACACACCAGACTGCAACAATCATGCTTTGTGTCTAATTGACTGGAAAATACTGATCACTTGTTCTTCCCATCAGGCTGTTAGAGACGTCAGACATTTGCTCAGCCTTGATCCCACCTGGAATCCTCCCCTTGCCATCTGCCTGCCCAGGGTCTCCTCTCTTATCTGGAAAGTCCATTAGATTTCAGATCCTCCTTTTCCTATATTCTAGCCTTTAAATCAGATGTTAACTGCTTGCTGTCCTTAGGGGTCAACTGGAGAGTCTACAGATTGCCCACAAGATATTCACATTCCAACAGCAAGAGAGGCCACGCATCCTGCGCCCCGGGTCTCCAGGTGCCTGGGTTGCAGGTGTGGCATGCTTGCCTTTGGCCATAAAACTGAACACTTTGTATCCTGCCTTTCTCCCTGCACCTGTCCTTGTTGCCTGGTTAGGGCAGCACCCTCTGGAAAGACTCCCTTTCCATGACCCCATGACTCCTGGGTTCCCCTGTTAGGAAATGCTGTCAGCCTTGCTCAGAACTGCTCCAAGGCTCTGGGAAGGCCACCACCTCCAGCCTGCCCTGACTTCACCTGTCCACACTGAGGGTCCCCTCTGGAAACATGTACGCAGTAATAACTTACTGTATTATTTCATGCCTCCCTGATTAGATTAGAAACTTTTTTTTTTTTTTTTTTTTTGAGATGGAGTCTCACTCTGTCACCCAGGCTGGAGTGCGGTGCAATCTCGGCTCACTGCAACCTCTGCCTCCTGGAATTGAATGATTCTCCTGCCTCACCCTTCTGAGTATTTGGGACTACAGGTGCCTGCCACCATGCCCAGCTAATTTTTGGTAGTTTTCGTAGAGATGGGGTTTCACCAGGCTGGGGTGTTAGCCAGGCTGGTCTTGATCTCCTCAGAAACTCTTTTAAAGGAAGGAAGAAATCTAATATAACTTCTGTATTATAGGTAATATCTTCATAGTCCTGTAAGTTTTAAAATCAGAGCTCAGCATTGAAAATCTGAGCACTAGAGTAAAACTGCCTACGTTCGAAGCCTGCTCCACTGCTTACAGCTGAGTAAACATAGGCACCTTTTAAAGCTTTTCTGTACCTCTGCCTTCTCATCTACCAAGGGGACATAACACTAATATTGACCTTTTAGAGCTATTTAAGACAATTAAGTGATCAGAGTAGCATCTGGCAATAGTAAGCTTGTGGTAATAATGTGAGCTGCTGCTGGTATCTATCACCATAATTAAATGAGTGATTCCAAATGCCATTGACTTGGCTTTTGTGAAAGCCTGAGCCAGCATCTCTGGTGGAAGGTGCCTTCTTGAACTTATATTTCATTTAGTCACTTGACAAACATTAAGGAAACAGGGCTGCCTATGCATCCTTCTCAGAGCTAGGAGTGTCAGGAGAGTCAAGGAAGAGACCAGGAGTCAATGCCGCTTGGGGCATCTTCCAGCGTTGGGTCCTTGACCGTGTGAATCCACTTCCTGGTCATCATCTCCTATTATTAGGAATGTTAATGTTATTCCTAATTCATTAATATACTCTCTAGAGCAGTGATCTCCAAGCCTTCGGCTATGGACCAGTCTTCACTGGTTCATGGCCTGTTAGGAACCAGGCCACGCAGCAGGAGGTGCATGCCTCCCGTAGCAAGCGTTCAGTGAGAGGTCGCGGTTATGACCGAAATGGACTCGGTTGCTTCTCTGTGCCATGTGTGGCAAGGCCTCTGGCTTTTATTGTTTTTGAAAGCAAAGTGATTCTTGTGTGACTCAATCTAAAGTGCTCATTTTGGACCCCCTCTTCACATCTATGCTGCAGGTATGGTTATCTGGAAACTAATTTGGAGATCCCAAAGTTTCCTAATTTGAGGAGCATTAGCCCCAGCTTGTTAAAAACAAACACCAATAAATAATTAACAAAGTACACTTGTGTTAAGCTGAGTTACAGAGTGAATATTTATAGGCGGCTTTTAAAAAAACAAGCATATATTCATATAAAAATCCATGAACTAGACTTATATGAGCTCTGAAGCAGAAACCACATATACCCAAGGATGAGTCAGGTGCTGCCCACACTGTCCCTCTCAGAGGCCCCCGAAGTCAGGAGAAAAACCCCAGGGCTCCGTGAAACAGTTTGGTAATCACTTGTTTCCAGCAAAGATACAACTGCAAGCACAGGCGTGTAGAAGTTATGTTCATGGATCATAGAGCAAAGCTACAACAGAATTTGTAGATTTCTCGATGATTTATTTTGTCAGAATTGTTGCCCAGAATGTATACAAGGCAGAATGACACTTTTGGCCGTACTCATTAACATATACATGTCCCTCCCCTCAGAGTTCCCTTTGTTGTAAGTGATCAGAGCGAGGTCTTCTTCGGGGCTCACGGTGTGCCCGGAAGCATTCCAGGGTGAGCTCCTCTGGGAACAGGGGAACCGTACTCTGGACCTTGCAGGGACGTATGTTAGTGAGGGTGGAAGACAAAGGGATGGACGTGAATTGTATGTTGGGGTGGAGGGTGGTGATCATTGCGAGATAAGATAGAAACCAATAAAGCCAGGCAAGGGGAGTCTGGGAGTGCCAGGGCCGAGGAGTGGGGAGAACAGTTTCCACTTTGTAAATATTCCAAATCTAATCTGTGGGAAAAAAAATTCATTAAGCCAGTGAGTTGAAACTTATGAAAAACAAGTTTTATTATGAAGGCAGTGAGGGACTCATGCTTCTTAGAGTATTACAGCCTTCAGATGTAGCTTAGAGAATCTTAAAATATTCTCTATCAGAAGCAGGAAAGCCCCAGAACCAGGGTGGATTGGAAACCTGGACTGTTCTCCCTCCGCCTCTGTGGCCTTATGAAAAAGGGTAGGCCTGGTTGTCAGATGACGGGGACCAACACCAGCTGTGCCTTCGCCACCTCCTCTGTCACGATGCCACGATGCTCCTGTGCACGGCTGCGAGCATTCAATGCGCTAACTTGTGAAAGTGCCTGGCATGATTAGAGAGGCTCCATAAAAACTCGCTTTCCTTGTATCTCCTGTTTTCTCCTCACAGAAGTCAAGGGGGTGAGCAAGGTGATAACTCTGGATGCTTTGGGCCTGAAATGTCCTTGCACCTGTGAGAGCGTCACCAAGGAAAGCAACCAATTCTTGCTTTCCACAATGCTCATGGGAGGCTCTGGAGGGGGTTCCGGGCAGATGGCTAAAATATTGTTTTAAAAGCATCATGAAGATCTCAATATTCCAGAGAAGATATAACATGGTGTATTAGTCTGTTCTCACGCTGCTGATTAAGACATACCTGGGACTTTCCTTTATTTATAAAGGAAAGAGGTTTAATTGACTCACAGTTCCACATGGCTGGGGTGGCCTCACAATCATGGCGGAAAGCAAAGGGGAAGCAAGACATGTCTTACGTGACTGCAGGCAAGAGAGAGCTTGTGCAGGGGAACCCCTGTTTATAAAACCATCAGAGCCCAGCATGGTGGCCCATGCCTGTAATCTCAGCACGTTGGGAGGGTGAGGTGGGAGAATCACCTGAGATCAGGAGTTCAAGACCAGCCTGGTCAACATGGTGACACACCGTCTCTATTAAAAATACAAAAATTAGCTGAGCATGGTGGCGCTTGTCTATAATTCCTGCTACACAGGAGGCTGAGGCAGGAGAATCGCTTGAACCTGGCAAGTTGGGGAGAGATCATGCCACTTGCACTCCAGCCTGAGCAACAAGAGTGAGACTCCATCTCAAAAGCAAACAAACAGAAACCCACCAGATCTCATGAGACTTACTCACTACCATGAGAACAGGATGGGGGGACCACCCCCATGATTCAGTTATGTCCAGTGGGCCCCACCCTTGACACCTGGGATTATTACAGTTCAATATGAGATTGGGTGGGGGCACAGCCAAACCATATCACATGGGAGTTATTTGTAAGATAGCGCTTATTAATTTGGGATGGGGTAAGTAATGTCCTTCCCAAGACAACGAGGTTGAATGCGATCGATCTGCCTGCATATTCAACAGCAGGACCACCCCAGACCAGTGTGAACCCTTGTGGTGTGTTTGCTGCTCAGGCCTCATCCGTGGGGGTGATCCTGGGACAAGCATTTCTCCCAGGTCTGTGGGGACCATGCCTGAAGGATGAAGAGCACCTGATTGCCTCTCCGGAAAGACAGAGGCCTGCCTTGATGCGACGTTCTAGGGCACACAGACACTATTCCCAGGCAGACTTTGCCACAAGATACTTTGATTCTCAGATTCCTCGTCCAGTAGAAGGCAGCCACCTTCGGCTTTGGTGTCAACTCCGTTCAGTTTCCGTGCCCTGTCTCTGAGATTTTTCCCATCCAGTGTCTTGTTACTGTTAGAGAGTGCTTCTATTCCCAGATTTCACTTTTGAGGGCTTTGAATCAGGTCCTTGGGGAAACAACTGGATGTCATGACCACTGAATAAATCCACGGAATTACCCTCACGTGAATACCAGCTGTTGGAGAAATTATCTCATTAGTTGACAGATGCCTTTCAGCTTTTTAAGAGTAGATAGACAGAGTTGCCTGAATGGCCGCAAGGACAATGTCAAAAGGTGGACTCAGTGTGAACCCAGGAGAGTAGGCTGAATTAAGAATGAAAATGGACACACTAGCAAATGTGTTTGTTTGGGTTAATTCTGGCCTTATAGAGTAGTTGTCAGTTATTTGTAATTTACCCAGTTATTCCTAAGCAAGGTCTCTGAGTATTTTAAAGCCTCTGGACCATCAATTCAGTTCAATTCAGTCCAGGGAGTGAGACAGACAATTTGGTGTGTATCGAAAGCCAACCTGTTCTTGGATCAGAATGAAACCTAGCTTGTCTGTTTCTCCACCACACGGACCCACTGTCTGTTTTTCCTGTCTGTTTTTTAGACTTTCTTCTTCGCTGTTTTACTGAAAGTTATTGCCCTGATAAATTCCTTAATGACCAACAAGTCAAAGGTCTTGATGTGAGTCTCTGCACTGAGTTGACTGTAAAGCTCGGGCTCACTGCCTGCTCCACACCTGTCTATGGCAAAGCTGCCTGCCTGGGTGTCAGCCATTCATTATAGTGGTAAAACCTGAACTTGATTCAACTACCACATCCAGTTTCTAAATGTGTTCATCAATATTGCAAACAGCCCATTCAGAATCATCGCTGGAGGACCTGGGACTGAGTGGGGGCCGCCGACATGGGAGCAGTGCTGGCCCAGAGGCATATCTGTCTGGACCCAGTGATCAGAGATTACCTGGGGTAAACTGAGGCAGGAAGCCACAGGTGAGAGAGCCCTGCAGTCCCAGTGAAACAGAGGCAGGCCAAGTAGCAGTAACAAGCTATGGAAATGGGGTCCTGGCCTCAGGAAACGCAGGGGAGAATCTGTATGGACGTAGTTGATATGGACCAGGAGAGTAACATCCATAGGTTCAAAGAAACAAAGTGCATATGCACAGCTCCCGTTCCTGGATCCATAAAATTAATCATAGGCACCCACGTGCTATTTTTAATATTTTGAAAACACTTAAAGGAGTGTGTATCTTTTCCCTTTGAGAAGGCTGCACAATTTAATTGAAATGTCAAGTTGCTTTCGTCAGAAATTGTATCAACTCATTTGATAACATTGGTTAACTCAGGCTGATCTGAAGTCCTCATGAATAGTTGCAAGTGTTGGCTGGGTGCGGTGGCTCACGCCTGTAATCCCAGCACTTTGGGAGGCTGAGGCAGGTGGATCGCCTGAGGTCAGGAGTTCAAGACCAGCCTGGCCAACATGGAGAAACCCCGTCTCTGCTAAAAATACAAAAACTATCTGGGCATGGTGGGGCGTGCTTTTAATCCCAGCTACACGGGGGGCTTAGGCAGGAGAATCACTTGAACCCGAGAAGCAGAGGTTGCAGTGAGCCAAGATCATGCCACTACATACACTCCAGCCTAGGCAACGGAGTGAGACTCCATCTTAAAAAAAAAAAAAAAATTACATGTGTCTTTGAGTTAAAGAAAGACAGAGGTACAGAGAAAAAGGAAAGGAAAAAAAAGGAAGAAAAAGAAAATTGCTGAAATATGGTTTATTTGGTAAACATCTTTCAAGTGTAGTTGTTTGGAAAAGTAGTGAAAGGGAATGTTGATGGTGAGAAGATTTAAACAACTCATACCAACTCTTCCTGACTAGATTATACATGTAAGTATTAATAGCTATTTCATCGATTCTGATTTTATAATGCAAATACATTCTTTATAAATAAAGGACACGTAAAATAGTGCATCCCCCCACTTATTTTAATTCATTTTTTTTTTTTTTGGCAGAGTCTCGCTGTCGCCCAGGCTGGAGTGCAGTGGTGCAATTTCAGCTCACTGCAACCTCCGCCTCCCAGGTTCAAGCGATTCTCCTGCCTCAGCCACCCTAGCAGCTGGAATTACAGGCATGTACCCTGGCAAGTTTCTGCATTTTTGGTAGAGATGGAGTTTTGCCATGTTGTCCAGGCTGGTCTCAAACTCCTGGCCTCAAGTGATCCTCCCACTCGGCCTCCCAGGTGCTGGGAGTACAGGTGTGAGCTACTGCGCTTGGTCCCCACCCCGTCACCACTTAATTGACAGTGGAGAAAATACAGATCCAGTGAGGTGAAATGACTTAGCTTAAATCACATAAGAGAATCCTGGTGCATCAGTGTCTTCTTATTTCCAGTAGGAGCTTTGACCAGTAATCCACATCATCTTATCTGACAAAAACTGTATACCTGTTGCCCACAGTTTTCTTTATTATAATTTTTTGTCAGTTCTCTAACACTTAGTGAAATTATTAAATGCTCTCGTAGATACCTGTGTAAGGCTCAGCAAGATGAACCTCAAGCAGATTTACAGCCCATAAAATATCACTGTGGCCCGCACTCACATTTGACTTCTGATTGAAGTAGATGGCTGCAGGCTCCAGCCAGCCTACCTGCTGGGCCCCCACCTGCAGGTCTAAGACAGATGTAGAACCCATCAGTGGTGACTGCACCCAGGGTTTTGGGGAGCAGCCTCTGCACCTGGCGACCACACACACTAGCTGTTGTCTACCTTGCTTGGTACTGGGTCCAGAGCCATGCCTCCCCGGCATCTGCGTGTGTGGGAGCTGGTGGCATGGCGAGCTTGTGGTTCCTGTGCTTTGATGACTCAGGGACACACTTTACCCTTTGCTATGTTACACTGAAGACAATAATGTCACGTTACTTCCTTTCCTTCAATATTAGGTCCATTTCAGTGACTTCAGGTTTATAAACGCTAAGCCTCTCACCACTAAGATAGAGGACATGAACTGTGAATTAAGAAAATGGAGTGCAGAATAGAAGATTTTAAAGATGACAGGAGCACACCTGGTCCTTTCTGACATCCAATACTATAATCTTCTGCTGGCTGGAATACACCTTCAAGTGACAAAGGTGTCTTCCCCTGGATAATTTATGAGAAAGACACCAATTCAGTAATAAGTTATTCCATCTTTATAGGTGAAGCTTTGGTGTTACTTTTCAGAGCAATAACAACCTCTTTTATATTCTTTAAATAGTAAAATAAGGAAGAGGAAATCCTGCGTTTTTAAGAAAAATCTACTTTTGCAAAAGAGTCAGAACTCAAGTCTGCTAAATTTGATGTTGAAGTCTTATCAATTAAGGCAGGCCAGGTTCAAATAGGAGGGCTTGTTAAATGAATTTTTCCAAAACTGTTATTTTAGAGGAATGCAGATAGAATCTTTCGAAATTGTAAGAGTGATTCAGTGAGTTACATGCAGTGTAATATGACATATGCTGATGTAATGCAGTGTGTTCTGATGTAACGCAGTGTGTTCTGATGTAACGCAGCGTGTTCTGAAACTTGGGACTGCTTCTTCTGGTTCACCCTTGTGTTAGTAGGCAGAAATCGCATCCTGCCCTGAGCAGCGATCGCTTTTTGCGTGCCATCCCGCTATGACTTCTGTGTTTCCTGCCACGTTTACGGAGTCATCTGGTATGGTCAGGGCTTAGTTCTAGGGTGTTTTCTTTACAGTCCGAGGCCCTGCCGCTCAGTAGCTATGTAACCTTGCTGGGCCTCACTTACCATGGTTTTCAAATGGGGATAATAACAGAGCTTACTTCAAAGGGTTACTATAAGATTTTAATGAGTTAATATCTTTCACATGTGTACAACATTGAATACCATAATGTAAAACTCAAAAATGTGATCTAATATTCTTATAATTATTTTTGTACTTACTTCTAGCCATACTTTATTTCCCTTATTAAAGCTGATTTAAAATCTTGCATATCCTTAGATAGTTTTCGAACTGCCCTCCCCTCTCCATCCCTGGCCTCTGCTTTTCATTCATTCACGTTCTGTCCCTCATGTGAACCTCAGCCTTCGCAAGGACACCCCCGTCCTCATCGCTTCATCCTAATTCTCTCTTAAGGGACATCGTTCTGGTCAAGCATTCCCCTTTAAGTGGATTTCCCTTCCCGGTGAAGGCCAGACTACTTCGCCAGGTGCACCTGGACCTCACAGTCCTCCCCGCCCCTTCCCGTGCACCTGCACTTGGGCCTTTCTCTCTCATTTCCGGGATGATCTTGCAGAACTGACTTATCCCATTCCCTGACTGCACGTCACCCTCTCTCATCTGTGCATCTGTTTCTTCTGCCTGTGAATGCATCCGCCTCTCCTTCACTGTGCTCCTTCCTGCACGAGCAGAATGCTGAGCTGCACCTGGTCAGACTGTGAGCTCACCCGAACCGGAGACTTCACTCAGTGCTGAGCTTCACTAAACAATGTCAAGAGATGCAGGACATTAAAGCCTCAGACAAAGCACAGATGTGGGGCAGCGAGGACAGCTCCCCAGGACCTGTCTTCCCGTGTTGGACCTACCCCTCTGACCCAGAATAGATACGGTCTTGGGGTTTCTCATGCAGCAGAGAACATTCGAGATGTAAAACATTTCTAATTTGTACCCCCAGAAACTTGTATATCTTACATGACATTCTCTAGGAAGCCATGTCTTATGGATCTTGGGTTGTTTACTAACAGATAATTCTTACCTGGATGTCCTGCTAAGGATTTCAGAGATAAAGCTTCTTCCTCCCAACAATCCTGGTTGACAAGGAGATTAGACCAGGTCTCAGCCTCCTTTTCTTTGCCCTGGGGATGGCCCCTGGTAAGGGGAGGGAGTGAATGACAGGCTAGTTGAACTGCCTCTTCTCAGACATGTGTTGTCACGGTGTTTATCCAGGGCTTCCACCACTGATTAGCTGCTGAACACCTACAGTCCTGAGTATGTGTTCTACATGTATGATCTCTTCTCTTCTGCTGCTCAGAAAGGCAGATATGATTGTCTACATTTCACAGACAACTAAAGGAGTACATAGAGTTTAAATGATTTGCCAAGATTATGAACAGCTGCAAGCAGGACAAGCAGATCTCTGCAGAAGTCTGTGTTAGTCAAAAGCCCTTTCTCTTTGATATTAATTCATTCGAACATCAGTCTTGCCATGAGATTGTGAGTTCTTTGACAGGTGGGGTTTTGTACGTCCCTTACACATTGTACAGGCTTAGACCTCAGTAAACGTCAAATGAATGAGTGGATGAATGAGTGAAAGAATGAATGAACAGAGACATTTGTTTTCTTCCCATGATTCCAGGGAAGGATATGCTCTGTTATATATAGTAGGCAGTCAAAAAATATTTATTGGGACTTTTTTCCATAAGAGGAAGAATTTTTTAAAAAGAAGGATGAAAAATAGATTGTTATAGTCTCACTTTTTTTTTTTTTGAGATGGAGTCTCGCTCTGTTGCCCAGGCTGGAGTGCAGTGGTGCAATCTTATCTCACTACAACCTCTGCCTCCCAGGTTCAAGCAATTCTCCTGCCTCAGCCTCCTAAGTAGCTGGGATACAGGTGCACGCCACCATGCATGGCTAATTTTTGTATTTTTAGTAGAGATGGAGTGTCACTATGTTGACCAGGCTGGTCTTGAACTCCTGACCTCGTGATTTACCCACTGTGGCCACCCAAAACGCTGGGATTACAGGTGTGAACCATCGCACCCAGCCTTATAGTCTCACTTTTAAAAACACAGTTGATCCTTGAGCACCGCAGGGGTTAGGTGTGCTGAGCCCCTGCCCTGTTGCAAATCTGTGTAAAACTTTTGACTCTCCAAAAATTTAACTACCAATAGTTGACTGTTCATTGAAAGCCTTGCTGATGACAAAAACAGTCGACTAACAAATATTTTGGATGCTATTTGTGTCATATACTATATCTTAAGCCAGAGAAAGGAAAATGTTAAGGAAATAGTGAAGAAGAGAAAATATATTTGCTCTCTATTAGGTGGAAGTGGATCATCGTAAAGGTCTTCATCCCCATCTTTACACTGGGTAGGCTGAGGAGGAGGGGGGAGAGGTGGGTGAGTCTTGCTGTCTCAGGGGTGGCAGAGGTGGAAGAAAATCCACGTAAAGCGGCCTTGCATGTGCAGCTCAAACCCGTGTCATCTAAGGGTCAGCTGTACCATGTACAAGGGGAACAAAGGCCAGAGAAGACACCTAACAGGAAGGCAGCAGCTAATGCTGGATGGTAATTCGTGCTTTTTTTTTTTTTTTTTTTTTGCTTTTTTTTAAAACCTAAAAATATATTGAAATGGAAAAAAAGAAAATACTTAATTTTTTTTTTTTTAAGAGGAAATCTTGCACTGTCACCCAGGCTGGAGTACAGTGGCATGATCTCAGCTCACTGCAGCCTTCGCCTCCTGGGGTCAAATGATTCTCCTGCCTCAGCCTCCCGAGTAGCTGGGATTACAGGCACCTGCCACCATGCCCCACTAATTTTTGTATTTTTAGTAGAGACAAGGTTTCACTGTGTTGGCCAGGCTGGTCTTGAACTCCTGACCTCATGATCCACCTGCCTCGGCTTCTCAAAGTGCTGGGATTACAGGTGTGAGCCACCATGCCTGGCCTCAGTTGCTTTAAAATTTGCAGGGAAACTGAGGTACGGAGCTCTCTATAAATTAACAAACATGACTTGCGTGTGTCTTCACATCTGAGTGTTCACTGGCAGGAAGGATGATTTAAAGCCACATCCAGACTCCAGGGAAACGTTCCTCATGATATGCTTCTTTGTTGTGTTGTGTTCTTTTTTCTATTAGCAAATGTGTGTGTGTGTGTGTGTGTATATATATACATTAATTTTTAATAAAAGAGAGGTCATTTAAAAAATAGTTATTAAAAGAGAAAAGATTAAAGTTATTTTTTGGAGACAGACTTACAGTTTAAAGGTATAAGCACTTATTCTGTGTCATTCACTTTGGAATACGTGTGTGTGTGTGTGTGTGTGTGTGTGTGTGTGTGTATTTCCCCCTACCCCCCGGCAATTTTCAACCATACTAAGCAAGGATAGCCAATGATCTACTGACCCCAAGTCACTATTTTTGGAAAGAAATATTCAGCAGTCTTGGCAAGGACTGAAAATGTTCTCTCTTTAGGATCAAGCTTTGTTCCAGTTAAGTAGAGTGAATTACCTCGAGTCTTATTTTCTGGGCAATTATATCATGACGAGTCATGAGAATAAGGCATCATCAGCTGGAAGCTAAGGGAGTTTTATCTCCTAGGTGGTTTGGTAATCACTCCCAAAGGTTACTACCTGTAATATTCTGGCTTATTTTCCCAAGAAATGCGAATGCACTTACCTTTCATTTCTGAAGATGGTTATATTTGGGTGTTGTTTATTCATCAGAACTGTTACAGCAGGGCTCTAAGTCGCGATTCATAAACCACAGGCATTTTATCAATAAAAAGTAAAATTACAAACCTGCAAAGAATTTCATGAGATTATCTTACTCAGTTCTTTTAATTCTGGCGTATTCTCATACTTTTTCCACATAAAGAGATTCCATAGACTTTCCCATCGGCTTTAAGACTTAAAAATCCATATTGTCCTAAATTGGATAAAATTAGACACATATTTCCTATGTAGCTAGTAGAGATGAAGTTTAACTGTTTGATATGTCTCTGATAATAATACCTCATATACTCAGTAACTAATATGAAATAAATGTTTCATTATCAATTTGACAAAAATTCGTGTTTTTTTTTTTTTTTTCTGTGAGAGGTGATTTCTGAAGTAGAAAGGCGGTCTTTACTGAGAGGCTTCTATGGCCTCATTATTGTGCTCTTGCTTCCGAGGGGGAATACGAGGGCAACATTAGAGAGCTCCATTCGTCCCTAGAAAATTCTCACGAGGCAAACGCAATCTGCACACTGCTAACAAAGGGTGGGGGGCGGGGTCCAGATATTGGTTGCATGAGACCAGGTCATCCAGACAATGCAAAGAACCCTGGGTGCTAACTGACGCTCAGATAGTCCCATGAAACTCTGACACCTTTAATGTAATGGCTGATGACAAAGAATGAGATGACAGCGTTTGCAGCAGCTTGGGTGGAGCAGAAGGCCATTATTCTAAGCAAATGAACATAGGCACAGAAAACGAAATATTGCATGTTCTCACATGTAAGTGGGAGCTAAACCATGAGAACACATTGACACAAAGATGGGAGCAACAGACACTGGGGCCTATTCGAGGATGGAGGGTGGCAGGAAGGAGAGGAGCAGAAAAAGTACCTGTTAGTTTGGGAGGCTGTGGCAGACGGATTACGTGAGGTCAGGCATTCAAGAGCAGCCTGGCCAACATGGTGAAACCCTGTCTCTACTACAAATACAAAAGTTAGCCACGTATGGTGGCACACACCTGTAATTCCAGCTACCCTGGAGGCTGAGGCAGGAGAATCACTTGAACCCAGGAGGTGGAGGTTGCAGTGAGCTGAGATTGTGCCATTGCACTTCAGCCTGGCAACAGAGCGAGACTGAAGACGAAAGGGAAGGAGAGAAGGGGGAGGAAGAGGCGGAGGGAAGGAGTGGGGGTGGCGGGAGAGGGGGAGGGAATGGGGGAGGGGAAAGAAGAAGAAGGAGGAGGGGGAAGAGAAGGAGAAGTTGGAGGAGGAGAGGAAGAGGAAGAAGAAGAAGAAAAGAAACATTACCCTTTGGGTATTAAGCTTCGTACTTGGGTGATGAAATTATCTGCATGCCAAACCCCCATGACATGCAGTTTACCTATGTAACAAACCTGCACATGTACTTCTGAACCTAAAACAAAAGTTAAAAAAGTACCAAAAAAAAAGTAACACGAAACATACACCTTTCTACCAAGTTGTCACAGTTATTGACATAGTATTGATATTTCTATTTGATGTGTGTTTATACAGTGCAGTTGTGCTCACAGTCTGTCTTCCATGTTAATGGTAGCTTGCTGCTTAGACATATTTAGGGCTTTTGTTTCATTAGCCTTCATTTCCAATCGCATTTCTCTGCTTCCTCAGTCTCTGTTTATCTTTACAGAGTGGAATTTTTGATTTCTAATCCATCCCATTCATCCTGTGATTTGCCATTCACATTTCTTCAGAGGTTTTTGTGGGGATCAATTACTTTTATATTTCCAAAAGCCTTTAAAAGTTTTATTAGCTAAACAAACATTGAAAATGCATACACAGTGTACACAATGCAAGGAAATACCTACTCAAAATACATACTTTTATTTTAAAATCTTTTATGCCTTATGTTAAATTCAAAATAAGTAAATTTATTTAATGTTAAATGCATAAAATCTTAGCCTGCTTCCAAAAAACTATTGGTTGTTTAGAAATGCCTGCCGCTATTATAGGCAGTCACACAGAGTTCTGAGTAAAAGGAAAGATATCAACCACAAGGTGGCCTACGCAATAGCTCACAGTATTTTTTCAGTCATGTCCCACCAAATGAGTTCTGGCTACACATGTGCTACACACCCATAGGTGTGTCCATTGTTTGTGCCTTATTCCTGTCACCCTGCATACGACTTCATCTTTTAAACTCAACAAGAAAACATATCAGAATGCAACACATCAGGATATAACACATCAGAATCCAACAAATCAGAAAGAATGCAACATATCAGAAAGAATGCAACATATCAGAGTGCAATACATCAGAAATAATGCAATGCATCAGATTGCAACATATCAGAAAGAACTCAACACATCAGAATATAACACATCAGAAAGAATGCAACACATCAGAAAGAATGCAACACATCAGAATGCAATACATCAGAAAGAATGCAACACATCAGAAAGAATGCAACATATCAGAATGCAATACATCAGAAAAAATGCAACACATCAGAATGCAACATACCATAAAGAATGCAGCACTTCAGAATGCAACACATCAGAAAGCATGCAACACTTCAGAATGCAAAACATCAGAATACAACACATCAGAAAGAATGCAGTGCTTCAGAATGCAACATGTCAGAATGCAACACATCAGAAAGAATGCAACACATCAGAATGCAACATATCAGAATGCAACACATCAGAAAGAATGCAACACATCAGAAAGAATGCAACACTTCAGAATGCAACATATCGGAAGGAATTCAACACATCAGAATGCAACACATCAGAATGTAACATGTCAGCAAGAATGCAACACTTCAGAACGCAATTCATCAGACTTCAACATATCCAAAAGAATGCAACACATCAGAAAGAAGGCAACATGTCAGAATGTAACATGTCAGAAATCAAAAGTTTTACTTTGAAGTCCTCACAAGTTCCATCTTGAACATATTCTTGAAATATATTTTTTGATTTGCAAATTTTAGTACTTCTTTATTAATCACAAACTCCTTTGACATACATCACATCTGAGTCAGGCAGTCTCAGTGAGTCAGGTTAAAGAAGCACTGGGTTTTTAACTGACTTAAGTGAAATAATGAATAAGAAATGGTCCCATTTATAAAATGGTCTATAAATGCAAAGTTACAAGACATTTTTAAATTGGTTGTTCCTCTACCTAAAGACATCTTTCCAACCTATAATAACCAGATGTAATAATATCTTCACTAAAAATATAGTTGACTTAACTGTTACTTTACACACACATCCAGGAAAAATGTCATTTTTAAGAAGAATTCTGTCCAAAGAATTTCTTGAAAAGTAGATGTTTCCCCCTTAATTATTTTTGACCTTGGGTTTTATGTAAAGCTTGGTGTCCTTTTAGTGCTACCTTGTGGTGTTGTTAGAGTTGAAGTATCTGAGCATATAGGAGAGTATAAAAGTCACTGTGAATAATATTAACCTTCTTCCTTAAAGAGCAGTGATACACATTCGCAGCTGCCTATGCTGAATTTGAGAATTACAATAGTAAAGGAAATTCTACTTCATGGGAGGAGTTGGACAAAGGAAGAATAATTGTTGTATGTTAATTCCTTCTGTTTAATCTCATTCATCTTTTTTAAGTGTTAGAATTATTTCAGATGCTCTAGGTGTACATCTGGGCACATTTTAGTTTGATTTTGTGTTGGCAGGCAAACTTGAGAAGAGGCAGGAAAGGGGCCCTGTGTAAGGAGATTTGTTAAGTATATGCTACTGTGTATTTTTATAACATAAAATACGTTCCTGCTATTAGGCTTCTGCCTGGTTTGGCTTGTTTATTTTTCGAAGAATAGTGGAGCTGGAAAGTCAGACAGTGGTTTTACCTCATGCCCCAGGAGCCCACATGCCATCACCATGGGGGGCAAAGTGCCCCTCACCCATGAGAGCATTGCTGGATTCAGAAGCCCCCAAAGAATACTCCATCCGAAGATAAATAAATACACACTTGAAGAAAGCCTCTTCTCCTTTTTCCTCTGTTTGTTTCTAACCATGAGCATCTATTACTTGTGTGATTGTGTCGTAACAATGTTTTCCCCCAAAATTTGTACAGCGTGTGTGCAGTCTGGTTCTCCTGCCATGTGTTCTACTTTCAGTCAGTTGTGGGGAGGTGACAAGCCCCTCTTCCTCTCCACCCTGGCAGGTGCAGTGTGGGCGGGGCTGGCGGGATCTCTAACACCGGGTTTTGGAGGGCAGTCTAGGCGAATGTGAGTGGATGTCCTTGAAACGTAAAAGCAAAGTAGAGATGCAAGTGTGCTAGCTAAAGACGCTATTGTTGGTCTCCTATTGAGAGCCACTCATTTTCTGTGATTAAAATTTCTACAGGTATGAAATGTTTTCTTCTTACATTTTGATGGGAAAAAAGCAATCATTCTCCTAGACACACCTGCTGAGAACTGAGAGAACTTTAGACAGATAAACCGTTTTTCAAATTGTCAAAAACTTTCTCAGCATCTTTCAGCACACGCAAAGGACTGTGAAAGCACTAATTTTCACACCGTAATGATGAGACGAACCTTTCACTCTGGGAAATTCCCATCAGTGAAGCAAAAAATGGGTGATGCCGGGCGTCTTCCACCAGAAGGCCAGAGGCCCCAGCTCTCAATTAATGTAATAATTTTTAAAATCTGTTTTTAATAAGACGATATGTTCAGGATCATATTCTGGTATGGAAGTGGGTTTTCTTCTCACTAATCTCGTTATTCTGAGAAAAGTGAGTAGGATATACGTAACCATAAATAAGCCAATCTTACTGAAACAGAACAAAAAAGCAAAACATCTTTGTAAGTTGCCAAGTGACAGTCTTTACTGGCCTCCTTTATTGACATCATGAGGTCTGGTAGGAGTAACAGCTGATGCAGCACCTCGTGTTCTCATGCCTGTGTGTGACATTGTTAGAGGCAGACACAGAAGGTCGAAGAGGGACTTAGACTCTCCCTCCCTGTGAAGTAGATCCATCAACACAGGATGATCACAGCAAGCGTTTTCAAAAGACCATACATTGAGTGACTCAAGGAAGTAATGCTGCAGACTTTCTCTACAATCAATTGGATCATCCTTTATTGATCCATTATTAATTATTTGCATGTTTCTTCATTTGAGGCTGCTTCCATTCCGTCCTTGTTATCTAAAAGCAATCCCCTCTCACGAGCACATTAGGCCCTGTTATTCATGGCAAGGATCAGTCACTGAGTTGTGCTGTGAACTGCAGGAGGGGAGGAAGGTCAGGCCGGGCCGGCTCACTGTGTGCTCTGAGAACTCCCTCTTCTGTCCCTCTGCGGAGGAGCAGTCCTCAGGATAACAGCAGGGAACTAGTGCATTTGCGCTGCAGGGGTTGGACGATTGAGAGGTGTGAAATTGTTCCTTCCGCCTGCCTTTGTCCAGGACAAGAAAATAGGACTCCCGTTGTGGAGAAACCACAGCTATCAAGCAGTTTTCTGGGAGTTCTGAAGCCCGTGGCCACCTGTGGTTTCCTGTGTGTGTCTCCTGCCCATTTAGGATCCAGGACAAGATCCTTGTGAATGAAAAGATCCGCCTCATCTGGGCACCGACAGGGGAAGAGGGGAACCAAGAAGGCAGGGCCATTCATTCCCCCATTTCCAACCTAGTGCGACATCCAGGATAGAAGCAGCCTGCTTGCAGATGTGACTGGCCAACATCACTATTTGGGGAGAGCCAAACAAAGATCTAGAATTAGAAGAACTTCCCTAAGTCGAAAAGAATGCAAGCCTGATTTTATTTTCATCCTTTCAGAAAATGAGTTGTGATTCCTGCTGGGGAGGGCCTATGGGGCCCTAAAGGGCGTCTCTCTGTCTGACCTATAAGGCAGCTGTCTCTTTTTTCTTCCATGTTTCTTTATTATTATTGTCTTTGCTTTCGCCTCCCACATCAAATTTGTGTGTCATGTTTTTCAGTTTTGGTATATTTTCATTTTGGAAATGTCGCTTATGTAATTCTACTAAATAGAGGATCGTTTAGCGAAGTCAATTACTCGTAAATGATGAATTTATTATCCTTCTTGCAAACCACATTTAAATGATGCTCCCAGAGGGACGTTCTTGGATTCAAGGTCAAGACAACCACATGGATCAGTCCTCCAGAAAAGGAACAGAAAGGGAAACTCACACTTACTAAGCACCTGCTGTGTGCTAGATAACACTTTAAGTGCTTTCACATAGGTTACTTTAGCAGATTTTTTTCCGTGTGCAACAACTGAATGATCTGTATTGTTATACATTTACTCTGTTTACATAGAATAAATATCATTTTTACTGTTAAGAACTGTTAGCAGTAACAGAGTTTCCAGAAATACACTGAATGATATGACCGCCTTTTAATCCACTGGAATGGTATTTTTACATAGAATAAATGTCATTGCTACTACAGGAAGTGAACTAAATTTCATTTCAGTACCTCTCTGCAGGAATGAGTGTCTCATAGCAGGGCCCCAGATTTACAAGGTGCACATTGACGAGAGCCTCAGACTAACGTCACGCCCTCTGATTTGTGAAGTAAAGTCAGTGCCCTCATTTCCAGCTGCATATGACACTGCCTTCTTCTGGTATAATGGTCATTGAATGTGCTGAAATAAATGTGGGATGTATTTCATTTGAAGGGACAAAACTCAGAGCTGTTGTAGTTAACCTCCTGTTCTGACAGTCTGTGGAAGATCAAAAACTCAAGAGCAGTCACTGAGGTTGGGAGAAGAGGGACTGGTCTCTGGGAATCGCAGCGTGTGCCAGGCATGGTGCTGGGATCTTTCCCAAAATTATCTCATTTAATGCTCACTTCAACCCTGCAAACAAAGAATCTTCTTTATTTTGTGGATGAGGAAGCTAAGCATTAAGGTTAATTGATCTCCCTAAGACCTTGGGGTTCAGGGCTCCAGGTACCTCCAAAACTCAGCAGGCTCTTTTTAGCATTGGCATAATGACCGCCACAAACTGCGGAAATGGGCAGGGTGAGCCACGCGGTTAGCCAGTGACTATGAGGGATGTTTTGTGGATACCTGTGTTGTCTTTGAAATGTGTACCTTAAAAGATTCAGGCTCTGCCCTGCCTGTCTCTTTAGCACATCCCTTTTGCATCTGTCATACATGAATTCTTCTGGAATCTAATGAAATATTTAGCTAGTACTATCTTTGAAAATAAATGATTCCCCACTTTATCAGGCACCAAGTAATGTAGTTCTTACTTTTTTTTTTGTCCTGAGTCTATTGCCTTCAGTCTATTTAGGATCCAGTGAACTGGTCTGAGGTTCCCCTACCCATTGTCTTTGTAATTCCAGAGACCTGTCTTGTTTAATTACTTAAATGTTTGCATTAAACAAAATTTTTAATCATTTGAACATTTATCCACCATGTTAGGTTGTTTATGCATTGCTATAAATACCTGAGGCTGGGTAATTTATGAAGAAAAGAGGTTTAATTGGCTGATGGTTCTGTGGGTTGTATAGAAAGCATGATGGCAGCATCTGCTAGGCTCCTGCGGAGGCCTCAAGAAGCTTTGACTCATGGCAGGATGCAAAGCAAGAGCAGGAGCAAGATGGGGACCACACACTTTTAAATGACCAGATCTTAAGAGAACTCACTATTCATGAAGACAGCACCAAACCTTGAGGGTTTTACCCCTATGAGCCAAACACCTCCGACCAGGCCCCATCTCCGGCACTTGGGATTACAATTCAACATAAGAATTGGTCAGCGACAAATATCTAAATTATATCATCCACAATTAAACTTTACTTGATAGTATTCTAATAATTGTTGGGGAATTCTAGTAATCACCAGACCTCTGCTTACATAATTGGCCCCAGAATTATAAAAAAGTGTTCCTATTTTTCACCCTGCATGATAAAATAAAAAGAAAAACAAAATGTAGCATTTTAGTTCAGGGGCTATGAAAATTATGGCAGCCTCAGCATCCAGACACCAAATGATATTAGATGACTGATAAAATGAATCAGGCTTTAGACAAATCAAAATTTGAGCAGAAATTGCAAATGTAACCAGCAGTACTGAGAGTATAATTTTTCAGCTTTCCAGTTCACACCATCATCTTCCCTGAGACACAAGTAATTCCTCAAAGTATGAATGCTTACCATATTTTTCAACCAGGTCTCTTTCACAAATGCAGAATATGACTGTCACTTGTGGTATGTCCATACATGAACCTCTCTGCATTAGCACATGTATATGCATATCCTTTCAAATTTAGAGAGTTGCCATATGTTTGGATCAAAATGTGCTATTCACGATCACTTTGAATTATAACATGAAAGGGAGCTATTAGTTCTGCAGCCTGCCTGGATTCTCAGAGCATGGGGAGGACTGTGCCCAGATCTGTGGCTACACTTTCTTTTTTGGAGAGCATGTGATTCAATTTCCAAGGTGACTAGTGGCCCTGGTATAAAGCGATAGACTCAGTTTCATGCAGGTCATTGATCATGTCTACAGTCATGAGAGAAAGTGTCTATCTTTCTTTTATCCCTGAGTTTGAACTTCAGTCTCTGGGGCTGCCCATGCACCCTACATAGGTGAGTTTTCCAAACCCCAACAACAGGAGCCAGGAAGCCAAAATATGCAAGATGGCGACCCCAGCAGAAGCTCTAGCTTCCTCCTCTCACACCAGCGCTTTCCAATGCCAAGATCCTTGCTCTAAGTAGTGGTGGGAATTGAAGAGGAACAGAGACTTTGGGTTAAGACATAAGCATGCTACCATGAATTTTAAGACATGATGACAGGAGGATTTGTAATGAAAAGTGATCTGATATGTGTCACTTTAATCATGTAGGCTTGCACTTTTTAACTCCTAAATGAGGACTCTTTTAGGAGAACAGGAGAACTCAAAGGTCTAAGGGAGACATTTCAACAGCTAAAAGTAGAGGGAAATCTTTCAAAGCGTAAAGTCAAGAGAGAAAACCCAACAACCTCAAAAAGAAAAACTTAGAGGATTTTTTTTGAAAGAAAAATTGTGAAAATGCAATACCCAACACTTCCTTCAATAAGAAGCATAAACAAATTAATATCAAATTAAAAGAATAATACAACACTATTTTATCTCATTACAAAACACTTTTAAATGCATGCAATGTCCTGTTTTGCCATGGGTTCATGGAATCACAAAAAATACTGACAGGAGTGTAAACTGGATCAACTTCCTGGGGCGGAAGTTTGCTGATATATCAAAATATCGAAAATGGTTACACATTTGGACCAGAAAATAGATGGTTAGAAATTTATCCTGAGAAAATCACCAGCTATGTAGCCAGAGTGTTCATTGTTGTTCTTTAGAGCATTGTTTATAGTTGTGCCTTCTATCAATATGGATCAATTGGATCCATACTGGAAACAACCCAAAGTTGAACCGCAGGTGCTGGGCTGACCAAATTATAATACAGTGTTCAGAGGAAGACTCTGTGCTACTAAAACCCTTCTTGTAGATAAGTATTTACCAATACGAAATATATTAGCTACAAAGATATTGTAAACGATTTACACAGGGGGGCTGGTGTGAGAGGAGGAAGCCAGAGCTTCTGCTGGGGTCACCATCTTGCATATTTTGGCTTCCTGGCTCCTGTTGTTGGGGTTTGGAAAACTCACCTATGTAGGGTGCATGGGCAGCCCCAGAGACTGAAGTTCAAACTCAGGGATAAAAGAAAGACAGACAGACACTTTCTCTCATGACTGTAGACATGATCAATTTTTACATGATGAAGCCAATTATGTAAAAATCAGTCCACACAAAAATATTAATTATGGTATTTGTATGCTGGGGGTGTTATGGGAATTTGTGCTTTCCTGTTATTCTCCCAAATTTTCTACATATTCAGAAAGAGTTTTTTGGTTTGCCTGTGGTTCGTGTGCCTGTCAGGAGCAGGGACAGGTGCTAAGCCATCTAAGTCAGGCCTGAGGAGGGTTGCTGAGTCTGACTTAGCAGTGAAGGAGGAGATTTAGAGGCCAGTTTCCCTGAATGTGAAAGAAGGAGTAATTGGTGCTTTCAACAGATTCCCTCCCTGTGAGTCTGAGTGGAAAAAAAATAGCTTCCAAACCAAGTGCTTCTAAGGTCTTTTTCTAATCCCCTTTTCAAAACCTTCTCATTTCATCTGGGTCTGAAAGCTGGGGTCAAAGCAGTTCCACTTAATCTGTAACAACTGAAATTCACATGGAATCTGCCACTTGGCCAAGCAGAATTGTGTTTGAGAGCAGTGATTTTTAAGTGTTTTAACTTTTTTCTGCTCACTGAGTAGGGGCGACACCCAGGGGAGCAGCAGCACTCTGAAGGCAGCAGATTGTGGTGGGTGGTGTGGCTGGTGGGCTATCCACGCAGCCCCAGCACAGGGGGCCTCAGAGCCCACTGCAGAGGGCCCTGAACAGACATGCCCATAAAATCCATTCACGGTTTCTGGTGTGATGGGACTGCATACAAAGCTTATATTAAAAGGCTTTTTTAAAAAATTTATTTTTATTATGTTACTAAGAGGTAAATAATCCCTACTTAGCCTTAAAGCTGTAGTGTCCTCTGTGTAGATTGGACATCTCTGTTTTTAGCCAGGAAGGCTGGTCATTAAGCAGATACAGGCACCAAGAAAGCCGTGGGCAAGCAGGGATGCTGTTCTACTAGAGAAACTATTTATGCCACCCTAACACCGGTTCTAACTGCACTTGCAAACCTAATTTTGAAATAAAAATACTTAAAATTTCTCTCTATTCTCTCTATTCTAATGAAGCGGACTTTTACAAATCAGTTGGCCATATTTCACGGCACAACTCTATTTTATACATTGTGTGTGCGTGTGTGAGACAGAGTTTTGCTCTTGTCACCCAGGCTGGAGTGCAGTGGTGCGATCTCGGCTCACCGCAACCTCTGCCTCCTGGGTTCAAGCGATTCTCCTGCCTCAGCCTCCTGAGTGGCTGGGGTTACAGGGATGCACCACCACACCCAGCGAATTTTGTATTTTTAGTGGAAATGGGGTTTCTCCATGTTGGTCAGGCTGGTCTTGAACTTCTGACCTCAGGTGATCCACCCACCTCAGCCTCCCAAAGTGCTGGGATTACAGGCATGGGCCACCACACCCAGTTATTTTATGGTTTTATACATTTTATACATACACAGTTGAATCAAAATCACATTTTAATTTGACTTTTCTGTTAAAAAAATAACAGCAATAACAATTTATATTTCTAAAATGAGGAAATTTACAAACTTGAGGGACCTCTGACCCTGGATCAAATGTTATGTAGCACCTTCATTTTATTCATAGCAAGAGTGATTACCAACCATTGAGAAAGTTTTTTCATAATATTTCTTCTCGAAAATCCAGCCTAAGTCCAAAAACTTTAATTAAAAACAGTCTGTCTACATTGTGAATAGGAAATAATGCATGCTTCGGACATGACAAGGTTCACTTACACTTTCTTTACTTTTTTGGAGTAGAACTGATCGAGAACAACATTTGCTAATTCGTAAGGTCAAGATATCTTTATTTGCAGGAAGAATGATGAAAGATCCAGGACTTAAAAATAGTGGGGGAAAAAAAGTTTTAAAAGTACCTGTGAAAATATACTAACTTCTTGTAGAATTTTCTATTTTGAAAGCAAAGTGCATTTTCGTTGATGACAGATATTTTTCTTAATCATCCTGATTAGGAAGCCATAAATGTAAACATGTGTGTTAAATGCCTTCAATATTATTGATTAAGACAATTGCACATTATCTGTGGGATCAAGATCCTCTTCTCAGCTGAATGCCAGGCCTCCTTTCTGCTAGGGGTGACTTCCTTGTGCCCACCAGCTTTCTCTCACCTGTGCCCATCAGCCTCCTCCGAAATGTGAGGCAAGGGAGTTTGCCTTGCCTCCAGATGTGTTTCCAGAACCCCTGCAGTGTCGGGGCACAGGGGAGTTGCCAGCACTGCGTCTGAATTTGGGATGCATGAATTCAGATTTCTGCAGGTACCAGCTGTGAGTGACCCTCCTGTGTAAGGAAGGGAGATAGTAGTTATTTGTGGTAGGGCTGCTATGAGATAATGCACATTAAGACCTTCACATTTTGAAGGTCTTATCGCCCACCAAGTATTATGAATTCACATAATACCTGGTGGATAATTAGCTCTGAATGAATGCTGCTACTCTTTTGAACTTTTTAATTGTTGATAATGTTTTTTGTTATTGTTAGTATTGTTAATAATTAGTAGGTAGCAGCTCTTCAGGCCTGAGATTATTCTTATATCTCAGCCCTAGTTATTTTTTTTTTTTGACTCTCCATTGGAATCCAGTGGTTTACTTTGTTGGTTTGTTGTGCCGTAATCCTAGCACACCAGGAAGCAGAACCACGGGAAACTGGAGCTTAGTGCAAACAGGGAGCAAAACTGGAGTTACGTAAGAAAGACTGCAGAGCCATGAACCCAAAGAAGTGGGTTAGAACAGCGGGCTGGGCACAGTGGCCTATGCCTATAATCCCAGCATTTTAGGAGGCCAAGGCTGGAAGATCACTTGAGGTCAGGAGTTCAAGACCAGCCTGGGTACCATAGAGAGAAACTGTCTCTACAAAATATTTTTTTTTTAAAGTAGCCGTACATGGTGGTGCATGCCTATAGTCCCAGGTACTCAGGAGGCTAAGGCTTGAGCACAGGAGTTGGATTAGTGGGGGCCATCAGGCAGCAGTATACGAGCTTCTCTTATCATGCATGATAGGGGAACAAAAGACATATAAGAGGGACACCCTATAAAAGATACAGGCTAAATAGTATTATATCCAATTCATTCTATTCCTGATTTTTAAGTGTACACACAGAGATGACTTAAATTATGTCATGATGTCCATAGTCACACGATAGCTCTAGTCACATATCTGAAAGCAGCATTGCAGATAAGAAAGCTTCTGTGGCACAAAGGTGTTGTGAGTAGCTGCTATGGAGACTCCATGCCCCACAAAGGCTGGAATGTTGGTTAGCTGGTCCTTCACAGAAAACATTTGCCCACCCTAGACTAGAAGGTGGTCTTCTGCAACTTAGCTCACTCTCTCTTCTCCTTTTTCCCTCCTCTCTTCTCTCTTTACTTTCTTTACTTCTCCTGCAACTCTTGAGAAATACTTAAAAAAAAAAAACACTCCATGAATAAAGACTGTCAACACAATAGGGAAATCTCTGGAAGGAGAGACTCAAGAATATTAGCAATGGGTACCCTTGGCTAGGCAGATGAGGGGTGATTTTTTTCCCCTTTCTTATTCTGTTTATCTCTATTTTCTAATTTTTCTTCAAGGAACATTTAAAAGCTGAGTAATTAAAACAGCAAGCAAATAAGAAAGTCTTTTTAATCAGCCATAGTGTCAAGCTTATTGATAACAGTCTTAGTTATGAGTGAAGGGATTGGAATGTAATTAGCCTGCTCCGTGAGAAGATTATCTGTAATTGTGAGATGCTGCCAAGGCCCCTTCACTGACCGTCTACTCGTGAGACTCAGAAGATGTTCTCGAGCAGTTATTCTGAAACTTTTTTCTCCAGGACAACATACTTGAAGGATACAAGACCTCTTGAGTCACTGAGCGGGGAGGAAGATGTAAAAGCTTGTTGCACCCATCATTTCCAGCAAGAGTGATATTTACAATATTTAATAACCTGTTCATAGCAGGCATCAGGCCATCAGAGGGTTTGTCTATTATGGATTCAGCCTTATTGGTAGGTGCCTGCAACATCTCTCTCAGGGTGTGAACCCTAGGGAACGAGGAGAACAACCCTGAGAAGGCTGCACCTTTGCCCAACACATCTCCAGCCACCTAAAATTGGGCAGACTCATTTATTTTTTCATTGACTAGTTTCCTTGCTTCCCAAGGCACCATTATTCATGCCTCCAAAGACTATTTATTGATTGCCTTCTACATGTACTCTCTAGTGTGGGATATAAAGAAGTAGCACCCATATCCTCCCCACTGGAGCTGAGTCTCAGTGGGGAAACTGAGTTACACAGGAATCGTTAGGCGAATGAGGTTTAGAGGCCATCCCAGTCTTGCTGCAGCTGCACCTTGGATGCCCGGGTCTGAGCCTCTTAGTGATTGCTATGGGCACTCCTTGAAGAACGTATGAAGCCTCTCTTCCCAGTACATGACACTTTCCCTGGCTTTCAAATCCATTTTCTCATTTAAGAAAGTTGCCTTAATTATTAATAGGTTCAACCATGAGTAGTGAAAAAAGGCCACCTTGAAAGATATATCTTCCAACTATTGCAAGGTACTTTTAGGAATATAAAATATTTATAAAATGGCTCAATTTTAGTAACAGTGACTTACATAGTAGCAAGCTCTGGTCGATGTGTTTCTCCCTGCATTCTGCCATGCCTCTGTTTTGCTGGAAACACACCCAGCTGAGTGCTTTTCCCTCTGGACATCGTCTTCACTATCATGCACAGTGACACTGAGGACCTGAGCAGGCTCCACTCACCATGGAAGGGGGAAGCTGCCTGCATGAGCACAGTTAGATGGATCCAGCCTGGGCCAAAACTCCCAGGCTGGATCCAAGTCCCCACCCCTCAGGGGTGTACCACGCAGACACCGCCTTCCTCTCTTAGAACGTCTTGTGTAAAGAGTTTCTGTGTCTACTTCACAGGGTTATTGTGGCTACTACAAAGTATAATTCAAATGTAAGATGTTATGATGGATACAAAGGCTAATCCTGATTTGCCGACCAGAGGATATGAATAAGAATCAAAGTATCCACAAATTAGGAACGAATTAGAAGGCATTTCCCTCCACCTCCCCACAATCTCTGCAGTCTGCTTCTTCCTCCTCCTATTCCTGCTCCCCTCAGTCTCCTGGACAGACCAGCCCTTGGTATCTCCCACAGTACCACGATGTCAGAACACAGATATGTTCTAAAGCAGCACCCCCACACTTTGATTCTCTCATGCTGTTCTAGTGTCTTCACAGCCCTTACTATGGTCTAAAGTCATCCTGTGCTATGGTTTGAATGTGTTCCTCAAAGTTCATGTGTTGAAAACGTAATCCCCCATGCAACAGTGTTGGGAGGTGGGACCTTGAGGTGGTGACGGGAGATTGATGCCATCGTCAGTCCTCTTGCCTGTCTACCTTCCATCACAGGCTGAGGCGGCAAGAAGACCCTCACTACATGGCTTCCTCTTGATGTTGGACTGCCCAGCCTCTAGAACTCTAAGAAATAAATCTCTGTTCTTTATGCATTACCCAGTCTCAGTTAGCCTATTACAGCCACGCAAATGGACTAACACATCCTATGTTTTTGTTTCCATGCTTCTTTCACATCTGTACCTAGTAGAACATAAGACCCCTGACAGCTGGGTGTTGTCCAGCCAAGCCTGCTTGACATGCTCTGCACACAGCAGTGGGAATACATGCCCGTGTTACCCTCCAATAACCAGCCTACACCTCAGCATGACGCTTCCCTAGTTACGGTTACCAGGCTCATCTTGCCTTTCCCTCACTCAACTCAAAGCAGTTCCCTCTTGCTTATTGTTTCTAAGCTAAAGGCCTCTGCCCAGCTGCCTGATCTCTCACCACTTTCTGCTCTGGCCATGCCACCTTGGGGGCCCCTTAACCTCCCACACTGCCCCCATGGCATTGCCGCTGCCTTCCAGGGTCCACTCGGCACTGTTTTGTTTAACCATTGTTGGTGTAATAGATTTCCTTACAATTGTTCTCAAGCCTTGTCTGCCCAACCATGGTGAAAATATCTAAAGTACATAGCCTTTGTGTTTTTCTCTTCCCCTCTTGAGACACGTTGCACATAAAACCCCTTAAACACAGTAGGTACTCAGTAAATGCCTGTTGACAGATAGACTTAGACATAGCATTTAGGTTTATTTGTTTGTTTGGGGGGAAAAGGTTAACAGGACTCAGACTCTAAGACCATTTTTTTGTTTATAGTGCAGCCATGGTTTTGAAGCTACCAGCAGCAAATTGCCACGAACACATAAGGAAAACAGATTTCTATGCATTTAGAGGGAAAAAAGCATGCTGCTTTCGATGCAGCCAGCTATATTTCATGCCAGTGGCATGCTGGAAATAAAGAGAAACAGCAGAGGCCCAGAAAATGCCTCTAGTTCCTCCTCATTTCTGAATTCTCTATCAGCACTGACATCTGGCAATAGAATATTACTCCAATAGCAATTATATGAAAAAAGCATCAGAGTCAAGGTTGCTATTAGCATCAAATGAACTCAGTGTCCTCTGGATTCTGTTTGACCAGGAACTGGAGACACAGTGGCGCTCAGAAGAGCTCTGGGGGGTTCAGGAGAGGAGTCGGTAAGCTGGGCCCTAGCACAATATGGTAGCTGTGTCGCTAAACCAGATCCAATTCCCTAGAAGAGCGTGTTAAATATAGACCACAGGGCCCCGCCCCAGTGCTTCTGACACAATCTGTCTAGGATGGAGTGTCCTAATTTGAGTTCCTAGCAAATTCATAGATGTTGCTGATTGTGCTGCTGTGGAATCCTTCATTTGAGAGCTAATACTCCTGCAAACAGCAGAGCAGAGGGTCCTAGTGGACGGTAGGGGAGCTTGTGAGGACCGAGAAGCTTCCCGTCATTCCTCCCAGTGACTGGGGTTCTGCGTCAGCTCCAGGAACACTGGATCCTCTCCACCACAGCTAGCTGTTTAATGTCATCTGTCGGCTGAGATTTAACTGAGCAACATCCTAACTCAACTGGATGGAAACTGGGGCCTGGGCAACAGTGCTGAACCTACAGTTTTCACCTCATTTTTAAGAAGGAACAATGTCAGTTTTTCTTTATAACTAGCCAGCCATGCTAATTCTGTAAAAGCAATTTGGAGGACACTTCTTTAAATGAATATAACAATCTCATTAGTAACCCAATCTCTTCTGTTTTTAATGAAAACATGTATTCATCTTAAAGAGGGATACCTAGTCACTGAATATAAATAGCATACAGATAAACAAAAATAAGAGAAGTAAGAAATATGCATAATCCCACCACCAAGAAAAGGCCACGGTGACATTCCAGATATTCAGAGATCATTCAGGTCGTCACTGAAATATGGGAAGACAATAGGGTTGTCTCTGTTGAGTCTCCCAGTCCTGCAGTTCTCTGATTCAAATTGTCTTCACCTTTTGCCATCTGCTCCATTGGATTCTGTGTTACCATGAATCCTAAGATCAGTGAATGACGGACCCCAGAGTTACTCCACCTCCGAGAAACCAAAACCATCCAAAACATCGAATGTGCGCGTTTTCATTACAGGAGCCCAGCAGTGTGGGCTGCGCAGAGGTGCGGCTGCTTGAGTCTTTGCCATGCTGCTGCCTTTAGAGAGGAATGTGATTATCTCTGCTTATTAAAGAGTTTTAGGAAGCAGGTGGGAAGAATAATGGCAAGTCCTAAAGATGCCGTATTTGAACGATGTGCAGGCATTTGGAAGTTTATCGTGGGGATATACCAATCCCGAAAATGCCAATTTGAAGGAAGGAAACACTGATATGTGTCTCTGTGGGGTGTGGGGTGGGGAACAAAAGCCCACACATATCTCACTGGCTTTGTCCTGGGAATAAGACCAGGCGTCTTACCATCTTCATTCTTTCACGATGCATTCACTAATCTCTGTGTGTTCATTTGAGAAACAGTTTGTAGGTGTGAAAGTAAATGAGAAAGTTGTTTTTCTCTTTTCTGTGTTTACTGTCTTAAATGGTCATTAAAAACAATTTTTAATGGAGTGCATGGACACTCCCTAGCTTAGTCTGTTTGTGCTGCTATAACAAAATATCACAGACTGGGTCATTTTTAAAGAACAAAAATTTATCACCCAGGCTCTGGAGGCTGAGAAGTCCAAGAGGAAGACTTCAGCTCTGGTGTCTGGTGAGGGCTGCTCTCTGCTTGCATGATGTCACCTCTTGCTGTGTCTTCACATGACTGAAGGCAAGAGAGCATAACGCTGAGTAGACCCTCTTTTATGAGTGTCTAAATCCCATTCATGGGGAAGGAGCCCTCATGGCTGAATCACATCTTAGAGGAGCCACTTCTTAAATAATATTGCATTGGCAACACCTGATTTTTGGATAGGACACATTCGAACCATAGGCCTTATGGCAAGGGCTGGGGCTCTCTTTCTTCCCCTCTTTTCGGCATCTGAGATTCACTCACCATGGCTGTAGTTGCCTGTCACCTATTGTTACTATTGAATTACAGTGTATTTTGATCAGATAGCGCCTCTGTGGCTCACCGTGTGTATTTGTCCATTCTTGCACTACTAATAAAGACATACCTGAGACTGGGTAATTTATAAAGAAAAAGAGGTTTAATGGTCTTATAGTTCCACATGGCTGAGGAGGCCTCACAATCATGGCAGAAGGGGAAGGAGGAGCAAAGGCATGTCTTTCATGGCAACAGGCAAGAGAGTGTGTGCAGGGGAACTGCCCTTTATAAAACCATCAGATTCATGAAACTTATTCTCTCCCACGAGAACAGCTTGGGAAAAACCCACCCCCATGATTCAATTACCTCCCACCGGGTCCCTCCTATGACACGTGGGGATTATGGAGCTACAATTCAAGACAAAATTTGGGTGGGGACACAGACAAATCATACCACTGTGTTACAAACTTGGTGCACCCTTTTTAGAGCAGCATAAATGTGAACAAATGAGCATGAGCTAGAGAGTGATGGACAGTGAGGTCTTACAAGGAACAGTTGAAAAATGTGTGAGTCTAGTCTGAAGAAGAGCTGTGGCGTAATATGAACTGTATCTGGTCTTTGTCCCCCGATACTGTCATAGAGGTCCTAAAAACACCTGGAGTTTTTGGAGTGATAGTAGTATATTTTGTTATTCATAATTAGTCCCTTGGATAACTCTTGTGTTTATGCTAATGCATTTACTCAGGGTGCAGCCCCTAGAGTGCCTCAAGATTGGCCCAGAAAGGCCAAGTAATAAGAAGATTAGCAGGCTGGAATTTTCAGCCCCACCCACTGACCTCTGGGAAGGGGATACTAGAGACCACGCTGTCTATAAACTCTTGAACAACAAGATTTGATGAGCTTCTTGGGTGCTGCACATGAGAAGGTACTGTGAGGGTGGCAGCTCCAGGGAAGGCCTGGAAGCTCCAACCCCCACCTCAGCCTATTCATCTCTTCATCAGGTGTTCATTGACACCCTTTATAATATCCCTTAGAATAAACCAGTAAATTATGTGTTTTCCTGAGTTCTGTGAGCTGTTCTAGCAAATTAATCTTACCCATTGAGGGAATTGTGGCAACCTTGGTTTATAGCCCATCAGTCAGAGGTACAGGTGGCCCCAACTTGTGATTGACATCTCCAGTGGGGACAGTCTAATGGCACTGAGCCCTCAATCTGTGGAATCTGCTGCTTTTTCCAGGTAGATAGAATCAGAATCGAGTTGAATTATGGGATACCCAGTTGGTGTCCACTGGAGAACTGCTTGGTATATGTGGCAAGTCCTCCCCCCACCGCCACCACCATCTGGTCATAGAAGTGTTCTGTGTTGAGTGTCTAAGAGCAAGGACAAAAATAGTTTGTTTTTCTTTTTATTTTCCTTATTCAAGAGATATCTGTGATATTTATAGATGTATATATATGTTTTTAGATATTTGAGTTCTATCAAGAGAAAAAGAGAGTAGAGTTCATCTGTGTTGTTTCTTGCAGAAGAATATAGATCCATGTGGAAGTAAATTTAATAAGGAGCAGATTTATACTCGAAATAAGAACAAATTTTAGAATTAGTGCTATTGTAAAATGGAATGAGACTCCTAGAGAAATCATAAGCTCCCAGGTATTGGAAGCTTTTTTTGAGAGTCTAAGGTACCAGTCTCACAGGTATCATCATAAAATGGATTCTAATACTGGATGAAAAGGTGTCAAAATACGGAATATAACCTTATGTGTTACAGAGTCAGTATAGCAACATCCCAACCAAGCTTCCCACCCACATTCATCCAGTTGACCCCACTGTTTCTACTAAAATAATCTATTTGCTAATAACCTAACTTTTAGCCCTTTTAAGTATCAGTAGTGACTCCATTACCACGTGTCAGGTGTAATTCATTTACCTGAGTCCCACATTTGACATATTCTCTGAAGTGATTGCCCACTTTCAACATCTGGTGTCTGTTACTGTAATGCTAACTGAGTTGTTCCCTCCGCTCATGGACTAGTCAGGGTTCCTAGAGGGACAGAACTAATAGGATAGATGTATATACAAAAGGGAGTTTATTAAGGAGAATTGACTCACATGATCACAAGGTAAAGTCCCACAATAGGTCTTGTGGAAGTTGAGGGGCAAGAAAGCCAGTGGTGGATCAGGCCAAGTCCCCAAACCTCAAAAGTAGGGAAGCCGATAGTGCAGCCTTCAGTCTGTGGCCGAAGACCCAAGAGCCCCTGGCAAACCACTGGTGTAAGTCTAAGAGTCCAAAAGCTCAAGAACTAGGAGCCTGATGTTCGAGGGCAGGAAGCATCTAGCATGGGAGAAAGCTGAAAGCTGAAAGCTGGGAGACTCAGCCAGTCTTCTGCTGCTGCCTTATTCGAGCTGCACTGGCAGCTGATTGGATGGCCACTACCCAGACTGAGGGCAGGTCTGCCTCTCCCAGTTCACTGACTCAAATGTTAATCTCCTTTGGCAACACCCTCACGACACACCCAGGAACAATACTTTGCATCCTTCAATCCAGTCAAATTGACACTCAATATTAACCATCACTCCTCCCAACTTGATTCTTCTAAATTTCTCCTTTCTGCCAATCTAAATGTATTATTATTCGAATTTAGACAAATTTTGTATTCTGGAGCAGTTAAACTGCTTTTCCACATATGATGACTGTTCTTCTGACACATTCTGTATACACACAGTCATAGACATACAATGCCTATGTGTACCTTTGTATATGTACTAATTCATGTATAATGTATATGTACATCAGTGTGCGTTATTTTTACTACAATCACAATGCTTCCTCCATGTGCATTACCATCATGTTGCTTTCTAATTGTTATATGTGTGTACTTACCTTTCTTCAAATCTAACAGTGAAACTGTCACAGGCAGGAACCATATCTCTAATTTCTTTTGTTCTTGGAATGCTTTTCATGTTTTTCAACTCAAACAATGGTGCATAATAAAAATCATCAGATGATTTGACTCCCCTCCTTGTGCCTTTTTTTAAAGGTGTCTGGAAAAGTTAGGTTTTTAGATTTTTTATCTAGTTTGTCTTTTAGATCAACAGAAATAAGAAATATCCTTTCTCCATGTCTGCAACCAGATGAAAGAAAGGAAGGAAGTGGGGAGAGAGGGCAGGAGGGTGGGAGTGGGGGAGGAGGGAGGAAGGGAGGGAGGGAGGGAGGAAGGACGGAAGGATGGAAGGAAGGAAGGGAGGAAGGATGGAAGGAAGGACGGGAGGAATGGAGGGAGGACAGGAGGGAGAGAGGACGGGAGGATGGAAGGAAGGAAGGAGGAAGGGAGGGAGGAAGGAAGGAGGAAGGGAGGGAGGAAGGAAGGAAGGAAGGAAGGAAGGAAGGAAGGAAGGAAGGAAGGAAGGAAGGAAAGTAGGTTGGTTGATTCAAGATTCGAGAAGCAAGAAAATATCCTATTTCTTGCTGTGACTCCTGCAGACAGAGCCCGGCGGTAAGCAGCTAGCTTTGGCTTGTTGACAGATGGCATCGAACAGTTCTCTTGAAGTCGATTATGTTTAGACCCCTTACAGAAGACTGGATCATCAAATCATTCTTATGATGTCTAAATGTTTATAGAACGGTGAGCAGTCACACATATGTGCACATAGACATGCACACACTCCACACTTCAGTTCTTAGCTTAAAACTGAAGATGTGAAGAATACGAAGAAAAGACATACAGCAGATGCTCTTGACTTATGATGGGGTGATGCTCCAGTCAGCCCATCCTAAATTGAAAATATCATTCAGTCACAAATGATATGTTCAACTTAGCACGGATTTACCTGGATGTAGCCCCACTGGAAGTGCATAAGCATGCTGAAAGCATCACACCAGCATAAAGCTGAACCATCGTAAGTCAGGGACCATCTATATAGCTATTGTTTTAAGAGTGACCTAAGATTATCTAATTTTTTTTTTTTATGAAGGAATTGAACAATTGGCAAAGCTTCACAGGCAATTATTCCCTTTATTTCCTGTAGTTTTTTTTTTTAAACTGGAATTATCCCAATGCTTGTCATCTTCAGTTGTCAAATATATGCAAACACCAATATTCAGAGTTTAGTGGCACTTAATGATAGAAGCCACTTAATCAGAAGTTCACCCAGAAAGCTAACTGAAATCTCCATGAGGTATTGGCTGCTTAGGAAGAATGATAATTTTTTTTAGGAGGAATAACTTTTCTAATATGTTTGCCTTTCTACAAAAATATTTATATTGTGCTATATTACAAAGAGATTTAATGTATCTTGGTAATTTGTATGTTTTGGGGTAAGTTTTATTCATCCTTCAACTTTATCTTAGATGTTTTACATATAGAATTCTTACATAAGGCTTAAGGCTTAATATATGAAAACTCTGAGATTATTTTAGAAGATGATTTGAGATTTAATGGAGATAGGAAATGAAATATAATAAATTAAGGGAAATAACAGATGAAGTGTTTTACTCCTCAAGTTAAGGATTTTAATAGTCTCTGCTCTTTATTCAATGATTGAATCTCATGATCTACTATTAACCAACCTAAATACATACCCAGTTGGCCCACAGTTCTTTCAAAATGGAGCATTTGTATGCTTAGAACATACTCCTAGAGCTTAATTTAGTATCAAAATTTCCACATGGTTTATTTGTTCAGACTTTGGTACTTTACAAACTATCTGTTCTGAGAGAAAAGCAAGAAATATTTCTACTTTTTCTCTGAAAAAAAGAGCTTCCATGCACAATCATTTAAAATTAATTGAGTCTGATAAATTCATGTTAGAGTAGAAATGAAAATATATGCCATCTAACAAGATGGATGCCAGTTATTTTCATTTAAAATAATTAGAATTGTATTTTCAGTTTAAGTGAGAAACTTTAAATTATTCTCAGAAAGCAGCATATGTACATTGTAGTTGTAGCAGACATCACCTTACCCAAGAGTATTTGGATTACTATTTTACTTTTAGAATACGTTAGCTCTCGCAGTGTTTTATAAATGCCTCTTTATATTTCCCTCAACCTTTAAAACTAAGATGTGCAATAATTTATACACTAGTCATCTTTAACTTTTTAAAGTTAAGTAAAAATTAATTAAAATTAAATACAATTTACAATTCACATTTCAAGTGCTCAGTTGTCATAGGTGGCTAGTGGCTGTCATGCTGTACAGCACAGATGTGTAACCTTTCCTTCACTAAAAGTGCTTTTGGAAAGTTTTGCTTAGAGTGTTCACTTTCTTGAGGACAGAGACTGGATTTTCTTCACCTGGAATTTCTAGCTTCCCTGGTTGCTTTGGGCAGCACTGTCTGTAGCCATGCGGGCTCTAGAAAGCAACTCTACCACTTACAGGCAACCTGGGTCACATCGCTGCCTTGTTCTAGGCTTAATTTTCTCTTTTCTAACAACACTTGCCTCACAAAGTTGCTCTAACGATTAAATGAGATAATCCAGGGCACAAAATCCAGAAAATAAAAAGAGTTCCTTATACATTCACGGTTACTGTTACTTGTCGTAATTATTTGGAAAACATAATTAAGTGCCTGTTGAAAGAGCGGTTAAGTGAATGACCTTCCTGTTGCAATGTCACTAAGTCCAGAAATACTCCTCCCCCCATGCACAGAATCCTCCCATTTTCTATCATGTTTCTCCTTTTCTTTTGAAATCAGCCAAATCTACAGAACATTAAAGAGAAGAAAAAGGTAATTGGGGCAGTGGTAAAATGAAAAGAGAAAGAGTTGTAGTATTTACACTATTTTGGATGTTGTAATTCACGTTAAAGTTTTGTAATTCCATAAAAGAAAATTATTACACTAGAGTAGACAGTATAAAATAAATGTCCCCTAAGTTCTGCCATCAGTCATTTTTAAGGATTTTTTAAAAAAAATTCACAAGCTTCTAAAAACGTAGCTTTTCAATGCTATATGCACAATTTCATATTCTGGTCTTTTCACTAAATGTAGTATTCACTAATTCTATCATTAGAATTTTTATATTATTGAGAAGAAACATATTATTCGCAATAGAATCAGACACATTAAATTCCAGATGCTAGGTATAATTCTAGACACTAAAAATATTATATCACTAAATGAGGGCAATGTATTCCAAAAGGTAAATGTGTTTTGAGATAATCATTTTCTTGTTTTTGAATATTTAGATTATTTTTAGACTTTCAGAGAAGGGCATTATTAAGGATAATTTCTAATCTATAAATGCAAGAGCCAGTAAGCAACAGAGTCCTTTCTGATTCATTGTACATTTGAAGCCCAGGGAAGTTTCCTTGTCTGGGTAAAACAAAGCAGCCGGTAGTGACGGGGGTATGGGATGAGGACTGGTCCACTGCCATATTGCACAGGAATTAGAGCATTGAATCTGAAAGTCCGATTTTGAAAGAGAGTAAAAAAAATAAATTTGTTAAAAATCTAAAACTGCCTGTGAATATATAGTTGAAGCATATCCCAAATAAAACATCTCTACCCCACTAATATTTCAATGATACCAGGAATTTTTATGCTAATTAAATTACTGCTGTTCAAAGTGTAACATTTAAAACACCTGTTTAGTGTATTGGTTGTGTTGAAAAGGTAAAAATAACACTTTGATGTAGAGCATTTGTGAGCCATCCATATGTGTGGGTGTCCATATGGTATTATAAATTTTAGAAAGCATTGCTTTCCTATTGGAGAAAGAGATTCTTCATTAACTCCCAAGGGACCACTCATTTAATGACGATTGTTCTTTTACCTTAGCTTACTGGCATTTCCTTGATGCACAATTATGATCTACTCTATTGATTATAGCAGCAATGACCTACTCAGAATTAATCTCCATCTTTCTCTTATGACTTTACAGATTCATTAAATGTAAACAGCCTTCCATTTTATTGCTAACATTAAAATATGTAAATAACACAAGTAACCACATTTCCAAGGATTATTTTTAACTAGATGGTATAACATCCCATTGGAAATTAACTATAATGTTGAAGTCAATATTTTTTAAACTAAACTGTCATTGTTTCATAGCTGCTAAACATATGTGTAAAACCGACCAGGAGGCATGAAAACCTGAAAGGTTTATGGGAAACATATGACTACCAGAATTTGGACCTTGAAAAATTCTATAAGGTTTTTCGATATCCCTTTTTCTAAAAATACAGTTTTCTTGCCTTTCCTAATTATTGTTAAATAACATTAAAAATTTTTCTTTCTGGCTGTATTAATATTTCTTTAATGTTTAAGAACAGAATAAATGAGTCAGGCCGGCTGCGGTGGCTCACACCTGTAATCTCAGCACTTTGGGAGGCCAAGGCAGGCACATCACCTGAGGTTAGGAGTTCAAGACCGGCCTGGCCAACATGGCAAAACCCTGTCTCTACTAAAAATACAAAAGTTAGCTATGTGTGGTAGCACATGCCTATAGTCCCAGCTCCTCAGGAGGCTGAGGCAGGAGACTCCCTTGAACCCAGGAGGCAGAGGCAGTGAGCCGAGATCATCACACTGCACTCCAGCCTGGGTTACAGAGCGAGACTCTGTCCCCCGCCCCGCCAAAAGAAGAGTCACCTGGAATACTGCAAGCACAGGTTCAGATGCTCCTTTTCTCTCCTTATCTTTCATGTATTGATTCCTTCCTAGGTGCCAGTCACATCCTAGAACAGATGACTAAGGCATCGTTGCTGCTGTCCAAAAGCAGATGACAGTGAAACAAAGTTTGACAGCATGTGTGAGACACATTTTGAGAGGAGTGAACCCAGGGTGTTATGGGAGCACCTTGTGGGCTTCCCTCCGGAAGGGGACCCCTGAGCTGGGTACTGAAAAACAGATGGGATCTTGTATGGGCAAAGGTATGCTGGTGGGACAGGACACGGAGGTGTGAATCGGTCCCCTGGCTGAAGTCCGGAGAACGAGGCCGTGCTGGGGCACAGATGCAGTGGTAAAAGGATTAGGCCACGTGAGCAGGCTTTGGGTAGCAGCCAGGTGAATTTAGATCCTGTCTGCTGGACCCTGAGAAGGCTTCAGAGTATGTTGAGCAGAGGCTTCCTGTGCAGATGAGGTGGCAAGACAGGAAGAGTAGCGAGGGCATTGGGCCTGAAGGAGGCGGTGGCAGAGCTGAGGCACCTTCTTCCTGCTGGAATATCCCCACCCATGTGAGAGCCAAGTTCTGGGCCAGGCGCTGGATTAGAATTCAGAACTCAGAAATGGAAGACTGGCGAAGGCTTGGGGTTCCTCACCAAAACATCTGAATTCAGGAGGTTCATCTGAATGCAGTGCTGTATGACAAAGACTGACTACAGCGATGCTGTCCGACAGCAAGGCAGATCGTGGGGCTTCCTCAGATGATGTACCCCAGTGACCCCCGAAAGCCATGACAGCATCCAGTCAATGATGAGTGCATCATGAAAGGATGATTAGAAATGGGTAGAGATTTGTTAAGTCGAATTGAGGATGTCGGGGGTAAAGACGGCGAGGAAAATGGGCCACAATGTGTGGAAGAGTGAAGGGCCACTTTATCTGGTATGCAGAGGGGAGAGTGGGGCCACTGGAAGCAAAGCTGGAAGGATTGGTTCTCTCTGTTCCCATGACAGCAGGAGGAACAGGTGATTAGTGTGGTGCTCAGTGAAGAGCCTTTGAAGAGCTTTAAGTGAGTAATGACACGGTTGGAGCTCCGCATTAGCAATGTGAATCTGACAATGGAGTAGAAGCTTAGCAGGTACAACGCCGTAGGGGTCCCCACCAGTAGAACTGTAGAAACGCAGAGAATGAGAATAGGCGAAGAAGCAAGGTTTATGGCATCTAACCCAGTAATCCGTCTTCCATCTGTCCCTTTAGCTTGGTACAGTAGAGTTAGGGACAAGTGCCTCACTGGGAGCCTTACTTTCATTCAATGCAGCCAATAAAGTAAGTACTTTTATTCCCATTTTACAGATGGGAAAACTGATGAGACAGAGAATTACTATGTATCAAGTACCTACCATTTATTATTAGAAATTTTAAATATTTCTCTCTATTAATCTACATAGTAACTCTTTGAGGCTGACATTAGAATCCCTACACAGATAGTCCCCGCTATATGATTATTTGACTTTATGATGGTGCAGAAGTGATGCACAATGATTGAAACCATACTTCAAGTGCCAGTCCAACCATGTTTTTCACTTTTTATAAAGTGTTCAACAAATTGCATAAGATACTCAACATGTTATTATAAAATTGGTTTCATGTTAGATTGTTTTGCCCATTAAATTGTTTTGCCCTTAAATTCTGAGCACATTTAAGGTAGGCTAGGCTAAGCTATGATGTTCGGTAGGTTAGGTGTATTAAGTGCATTTTGGACTTCTGATATTTTCACCTTACAATGAGATTATCGGGATGTAACCCCCTAGTAAGTCAGGGAACATCTATATACAGTTGAGGATCTGAAGATCAGGCTTATCAAACAGTCATGCCCATAATAATTTAGACAAGGGGATATATGACTCCAAAGCTCACAATAATCACCAGTGAATTCCATCCTGTGTTGCATGCAAGCATTACCCAGGGAACCTTCAAGAAACACCAGTGCCTATACTCAACCCCAAACCAATTAAATCAGGATATTTGGGATGAAGCCCAGCCATCCACATCATTTTTAAAGTCCCCTGTAGATTCTAAAGCACATGTAGAACTGAGAAACATGGTGCTACTGAGGGAACCTGAACAACCCTCTTCATAGCTGAGCAGATGTGAAGTATGATGGAGAAAGAGGAAGCGTTGATCATTGTAATGTTTGAGCCCTGGGTGATGGGAAAAATCATTTGGATACAGAGAAAGGGATACGGTCAGGGGAAGTCAGGCCAGAGGACTGGTCGGAGATGACCGGATGAGGCACTTTTGGGTTGGTGTGGTGCTGTGCAGGCTCAGGGAAGTGATCATGAGGCAGATCTAACTTGAGTGGGGAACTGGAGGACCTGGGTGTGCAGATTTTCTGCTTATATTTGACAGTTTATAAAGCCCCTGATTTAGATGAGACCTGTGGGACAAGACTGTAAAAAGGGCATGAAAGGAATCCAGATTAACCAAACTCCGTGGGTGAAATAAAGAAGGAAATCCAAGACAGATAATTTTCAGGGAGTACATAAAATCTAAGGTGAGGCTTAAGTAGAGAACACAGGTAAACTCAGTAAAGATGGCAGTGTGAGTCAGGGTATGAGGGGAAATTAGGTTAGTTAGCTCAGTGGATGGCCAAACCAGTTGTAGGGTATTTTAGTCTTCTTCACGGGGAAGAAAGTCCAAACAGCAAACCAGCTTGAGAGAACACAGCCTGAGACTGCCTTCGTGCACTCAACAAGTATGTATTGGGAACATTCTGCTTTCTAGATGCTGCACAGGCTCTGCTTTCCATCCTTGAACAAAACAAAGATGTGTGTCCTCAGCCAGGTGCGGTGGCTTACACCTGCAATCCCAACACTTTGGGAGGTCAAGGCAGGCGGATCACTTGAGTCCAGGAGCTCAAGACCAGCCTGGGCAACATGGCGAAACCCTGTCTTAACCAAAAACACAAATAATAGCTAGGTGTGGTGGTGCATACCTGTAATCCCAGCTTCTTGGGAGGCGGAGGTAGCAGAATCACTTGAACCCAGAAGGTGGAGGTTGCAGTGTGCTGAGATAGCACCACTGCACTCTAGCCTGGGTGACAGAGCAAGACTCTGTCCAAAAAAAAAAAAAATGCATGTCCCCATATGGTTTACATTCCAGCTGGTGGAAACTGACTAAAAACATGTAAATTATGTAAACAGGACTTTAGCTGTATATGCTAAGGGGGTAGAGGGGAGATAAGGTTCCCAGGATTGAAAGAACGGGATGAAGAGACATTACAATGTTAATTTAGCAAGGAGGTCCTTGGAGATTTCCCTGAAAAGTCAACGTTAGAGCTAAACCTGGCAGAGGTGAGGCGGGAATCATGTGGCTCTCAGAGAATCACTCTAATGCTTTGTATGATTTTGGATTTTCGATGTGTACAGTCTTGTCATTTGGAATCTTTCGTGCTCTGCGTCTTTGCCAGCCTGCGGTGTTGTCTGGACTTTTTTCTCCATTCTGAGGGGCATGTAGTGATACCCGGTCATCACTCTAACTTGTGTTTCACTAATGATTAGTGAAATTGACTGTCTTTCCATGGGCTTATTTGCCATCTGTATATCTCCTTTGGCAAAACGTCTGTTTTATCCTTTGTTTGTTTGCTTTTTGTTTGTTAGAGAGAAGGTCTTGCTCTGTCCATTGCCCTGGCTAGAGTGATCGTGGCTCACTGTAACCTCAAACTCCTGGGTTCAAGAAATCCTCCTGCCTCGGTCTCCCAAGTAGCTAGAATTACAAATACCACCACACCTGGCTAACTTTTTAAAAATTATTTTTGTAGCAATAGGTCTCACAAGGTTGTCCAGGCTGGTCTCAAACTCCTCCCCTCAAGTGATCCTCCTACTTTTTTTCCATTTTTAAATTATTTTCTTTGTTTTTATTTTTTTTTATTGTTGATTCTTCAGAGTTTCTTATATTTTTCTATATTTAAGTTCTTTGGTAGGTAAACGATTTGTAAATATTTGCTTCCAGTCTATACTTAGTCTTTAAATTCTTTTAATAGTGCCTCTGTAGATCAAAATTGGTTTATTATGATAAAATACAATTTATCAGATTACTTCTATGGCTCATGCTTTTGGTATCAGGTCTCAGAAACATTTTCCTAACTTCAAGCCATGAAGATTTTTCTCCTGTGTTTTCCTTTATCAGTTTTGCATTTTTTACATTTTACACTTACATATTCTAATTATTGTTTTATTGTGGTGAAATATACATAGCATAAAATTACCATTTTAACCATTTTAAATGTACAGTTAAGTGTTATTGAGTAAATTCATATTTTTTGCAATCATTACCACCACTCATCTCTAGAACATTTTCCATTTTCCCAAACTGACACTCAGTACCCATTAGACACCCATTCCCCGCCTTCCTACCCCCAGTCTCTCATAAGCACCATCCTACTTTCTTTCTCTATGCATTTGACTCCTCTAGGGACCTTATATAAGTGGCATCATAGCTATTTGACCTTTGGTGACTGGCATATTTCACTTGGCATAGTCTTTAAGTTCCACTTGTGTCACAGGCTGTGTCAGAATTTCCTCTTTTCAAGGCAAAACCGCGTTCCATTGTATGGATGGACCACTGGGGATCCGGTCACTCATTAGTGGATGCTTGGCCTGTTGCTTCCACCTTGCATTTATTTTTGAAGTCCTAAAAATTTATATTTTCCCCTAATTTTGATAGAATTTCTCTTCTCTCATCTTTCAGTGGCATTTTTACTGTTACAGAACCTGATCTTCTTATGTGTCTAGCAGTAAGGCATTTATATTTCTTTTTTAAGGGATCGTGAATTACTGAAAACATGAAATACATATTCATTTAAAAAGATCATAAATATAGATGACTAGATCATGCTGAAACAAATAAAAAGCCAGAATTAACTGTTGCAGTAAATTGCAATAAGCTAAGTCAAAGTGCAGTGGCATCATTGGTTTGGCGTTACTTTCATGGCCGGCCCTAAGTGCATGCGGCTTTTCAAAAATATACTTCCCACTGGTGACCACATGAACTTTCTGGATGCCCGCCAGTCAGATTCCCATAGATTCTTTAGGATTCGTGCTATTTATAAATAAAGGTATTTCTGTTCCCATGTGTTTGAGACGTAGAATGAACATAATGACTTGAAATGTCTCTAGAAATACCGACTTCTAAATTTATAAGAAATATATACACAGCAGCCATGAAGCATCATAATTATTTACCTCGGACAGAATTTGGATGTATTTTGTGTATACAAACCACATTGATGTATGCTAGTTAATACATAGGCCTAAATTTTTAGTTAATCATCTAGCATTGATTATGGCACTGAAAAGAATATGGTTCAATGATTTATTATTTTGTAATAGGTTAAAAGTAAAAATTACAGATGATGTAACCATGAAAAATCCGCTTCTTATGGTTATTTTAAAATGTATATGAATAGGTTGTGCCTTAAATAAAATGGTTATCAGCAATTCATATCTGAGGTATAAAAAAATCAGCAACTTTCATTTTATGTTATTGTTTTACTTATTCCAAGCAATTCAAAGGGAGTGAGAGAGTAACTATCAGGACATCACATTCCAATCACCCACAAATGAGAGTGGGTCACATATAATGGAAACCGTGTTTCAAAATTGAAAGGCGGGGCATCTCTGTTTCAGGCTGAGCATGCTCCTGTTTAACCCAAAGGAAGAACTCTTTCCTGCACAGGAGCCAAGCACAGGGACAGGCAGAAGATGAAGAAGAGTTTGCTGTGACATTTTCCTAGTTTGATTACTTTGGCTCCTATCACATTTCTTACCCCTTAGAGATCAACATGTGTCTTTACAGGAATGACGGACTGGTAGAAGACTTTCCTAATAATTCTCAAGGGGTGTTTTTCCAATTCTATAAAAGAAAGTTGTCTTTCTTAGATATGCTATATCTATACAGACAAAATAAAATGCCAGGCAGTCAGCTGCTGCATACTGACCATGTAACCATCCTCCATAATTTGGAATATAACCTTCATTACAATTTCTTTTGGGGGTCCCAAATTGGATCAGATCTTCACTTGGTATTTCTTTGGCTAGAATGTAGTAAGACCAGGTTTGAGAAAATGACATAGTAGACTGTGATTTCAAATTCCAAATTTCCTTATCCTAAAACACTACAGGGAAGAATTTCTCAGGACCAAAATGTCCTCTCAGTAAGAAGTTGTTTTGGGTGCAAATGGAGGCTTAATAAGACAGTTGGTCACCTGTTTTGAAATTCTCTTACTGTGCTCATAGGCAGGAAGCAAATGTTTGGTTTGGTTTTACTTGGGAACATATCCTTAAATTTACTCCAGGAGATGGAGAAGTTTTAGCCTCCAACAGCTAATCCCATTACCTGATATACATCAGGTCCCCAGTCAGATCTGAATCAAGGTGACCCTGTGCCCTGGAGGAATACTGGCAGGTAAACAGGGAAATGTAATTGAGTGGGGAAGTGCTGATGGAAAGTTCAAGGTCTTATATCAGGGCCACTGAAGAGAAACTTTTGGTGAGAGAAATAATTGGACTTTCCCAAGAAAACAACATGCAACTGAGGCCTCAAGAATAAGTAGGAATTAGCCAGGAAAACAAGTTAGAAGGAAAATTCTCCAGAAATAGAGAACTTCTAATAAGAAGACCCCCAAATCAAGATGAAGTAGGGTGTGTTGAAGGAATTGAGAGAAATTAGTGTACATGTTCAAAGATGGGAACATGAGATCCTGCTAGAGGGTATCTAGTAGTACAGTGATTCAAGAGCTTATAACAGTAGCAAGGGTGGGAACCAAAGGAAGAGAAAGCAGGTCAAGGAACGTTAGAGATACCCATGACTGCAGACCTTGCAGGCCCACTATATGGTGTCCGACAAAGGCTCCTGCAGCTCTCCCACCAATTCAAAGTTGTAGATAATGGACAGGAGGGAAAATCAAAGGATTATGTAATTTGGAAATAGTTTTGCTGAAGTAACTGCATATGTTGAAGGTGTACAATCTGATAAATTTTTGTGTATGTGCACACCAGTGAAACCACCCTCACCATCAGGACGGTGAACTTCTCTATCTCCACCAAGAGTTTCCTCAGTCTTTGTCACCCTTTCTCTGACACATCCCTGTCTTTCCCCATCCATGGGCAACCACTGTGCTTCTTGTCAATGTAGATGACTTTTGCATTTCCTGAAATTTTTATTATCTGAATGGAATAATATAGCCTGTACTCCTATTATTTCTGGCTTTTTACAGTCAGCATAATTATATTGAGACATACGGTATTGAGATTATAGATTATATTAAGGTTATTTATGTTGTAACATATATTAATAGAATAGTTCATTCCTTTTTATTCATTCCATCAGAGACGTACCACTGTTCGTTGTCCGTTTACCTGTTAGTGGACATTTGGGTCATTCTGGTTTGGGACTATTAAAAATAAAACTGTTACAACTATTTATGTACAACTTGATGAACATAAGGTTTAATTTCTATTGGGTAAATACTTAGGAGTGGAATTGCTGGGTCATACAGATAGCATACGTTTTCAAGAAACTGCCAAACTGTTTTCCAAAGTGGTAGTACCATTGTACCTTCCCACTAGCAGCAAATGAGGGTTCCATTTCCTCCACATCATTCTCAACACTTGATATGCTTCATGTTTTGAATTTTGGTTGTTGTAATAGATGTGTTTTTAATTTGCATTCCCTTAATGACTAATGATGTTGAGCCTCTTTTGATGTGCTCATTAGCCATCCTTGTATCTTCTTTCATGAAGCATCCATTCAACTCTTTTGCCACTATTTAATTACACTGTTTTATTATTGAGTTTTTAGAGTGATTTCTATGTTCTAGTTACATGTCCTTTATCAGATACATTAAATACTTTCTCTCAAGGTGTAGGTTGCTGTTTCAGTCTCCTAAACGTGTCTTTCAAAGAGCAGATCTTTTCACTTTGATTAAGTCCAGTTTATCAGTTTGTTCTTTTATGGATCATGCTTTTCTCTTCTGTTTTCTGCTAGAACTTTTATAGTTCAGTGTTTTATGTTTACATGTATTATTCATTTTGTGTGAATCAGTGTGAATCAAAGTTTATTTGCATAGGAATATCAAGTTATTTTAGCGTTACTTGTTAAAAATACTGTTTTCTCCTGACTGAAGTGCCTTTGTAATTCTGTCAAAAAATGAATTGTCCATATACGTGAGGGTCAATTTATGAACTCTATCCTTTTTTCTTGATCTGTTCTTTGTACCAATACCACATTATTTTGATAATTGTACCTTTCTAATAAGTCTTAAAAGCAGATAGTGTTAGTTGTTCAGATTTGTCCTTTTAAAAAAATAGTTTACATATTCTAAGTCATTTGTACTGCCACATAAATTTTAGAATCAGTTTATCAATTATTCCAAATTAGGATTTATTCTAACTACTGTGGTTTCTTAAACAAATTTAGACTCCAGCCTTTATCCTGAATAAATATTTGTTTCAGTGGATGAATAATTTACCTTCTATTGACTTATATAGTGTTTTTATGTGTTTGTGTTAATTTCTCCACTGTAAATTTTCAAATTTGTGGACTACAAGGCCCATTATTCTATTAAATCCTTCTATCTACATGTAGCCTGTCTGTATAGTTGTATTCAGTGTGATTTTTTGTGTGTTGTTGGCATTGTAAATATATAGATCTTTAAATATAATTTGAAACTTAGGGCATTGTTGTTTTAATTGATTCACTCCCTTAATCTAATCACAATTTAATTCAATTAGTCTCACATTAGAAGTTTTTGTTGGATTTCGACCCATGTTATATGTTTTTCAAGTAAGCATGTTTCTTTACTAAAGCATTAGGTGTGCAATTATAGCCCATTAGTCCAAGACGTGAAGAGGAATACTTGGAACCTTTTATAAGGGTAGTTCTTGGGGGTAATGAATCTATAAATACAGAATTGAGGGAAAACTAATAAAAATGAAAAATAAAAATGTGAAATGGTCTACATGAACATGGACTCTGACATTTAAAAAGTTATTCCACAATTAGAAAATGCCAGGGATTGAATTTCAGTGATTGTCCCTCCTTGATGTTTAATTAAAGAGCATTTTCAACTTAAAGGTCATGGTGAATTGAGTTTTTCTAGATGATGGTTGATGACAATGTGTTTGGAACAGATACTGAACTTAGAAGATTAGAGAGACAGGGACACATTCTAATTCTGCTGTTCAGTCCTAGGGAGAGAAAGAATATTATTTTACATACTGTCGGTTCAGAGGAACAAATTAACCAGTCATCAAGGTAAAGAGTGTTGAGACTAGAAAATGAATTTGTTGGACTTTATGAGATGGCAGGTTTACATTTGGAATATTTTATTGTGGGAGCCCAGGTTGCACAGGAGCTATGAGTAAAGGGGGCTCTTACTGAAGCAACAGCCTGCTAGAACACAGTTGCTACATAGAGAAAGATTCCTTCATCTTTGTAGCTTTTCATAGGAAGCACAGAATTCACAGCAAATATTATAATGTGTGCATTCCATGATATCATTGTCTTTCCTTTTCTCCCAAAAGTTAAGAGATTACAAATACCAGCTCTTCAAATGCCACTTCACCAGAAGGTAAGTGTCAGGAAACGTATGTCGTCCCAGGTGGAGAATTACTCAGTTTCCTTATTTCACATACTATATTATGATCCACTCATCCTTTGCTGCTAAGGAACTAACAAGCTACTTTACACTGAGCCACATAGACAGAAAGTCCATGTGGTTTAAATGATCCTGAGGTGCTGCCAGATACAGGGAAAACTGAGGACAGGGAAGCTACGTTATGTGTAATGAATACTGGCTCTGTGCATGTGATCCAGGAAATCACCATTTCAATGAAAGAACGTAGGGCTTACATGTTCTCTTTAGTTTCTGAGTCCAGATGCACAGTTCTACCCACAAAATAGTAGCAAATTGGGAGGTTGGATGCTTAGTACTCAGGCTGACTGAGCATACAAATACCATTTTTTACAGTAAAATCACACAGTAGTAGTACCTTTGCATGCATAGTATTAATTAACTAAATTTAACACACATATTCATATCTATGGTGCTTCTGAAATAATTTTAACAAAAAATAAAACTTTATAAGAAGATATAATTAGATACTTGAAATGCACTGATTGGGATAGATATCTAAGTCTAGGTATACCTCTAGACGCACACGCATGCCTGTATGATACTGTGCAAGCTGTGACAGAAATAGAAAGACCAACGTTATCCTCCAGGACCACTAAATATATGTTATTATTGATAGCCTTGAAACTTGGTGGGGCCGGTTAGGCATGTCCTTAGAATTAGGTATGTTCCTCAGCTGGACATCCATAATATTGAAAACCCGAGGGCATAAAGTGAATGGTCTAGTCTACTTTTGCATCGTAGTGGGGCATTTTTTTTCTTTCTTTTTTTTTTTTTTATACTTTCAGTTCCGGGATACATGTGCTGAATGTGCTGGTTACATAGGTATACAGGTGCCATGGTGGTTTGCTGCACCCCATCAACCCATCATCTGCATTAGGTATTTCTCCTGATGCTGTCCCTCCCTAGTCCCCCACCCTCGACAGGCTCTGGTGTGTGAAGTTTCCCTCCGTGTGTCCATGTGTTCTTATTGTTCAACTCTCTATAGTGGGGCATTTAAGTAAATTACATGGTGCTAAACAGAGTTCTTCCCTTTATTTGTTCAGCAGAGTTTAGAAACTTTCAAATATCCCACCCACATATTTTAAGTCATAAAAATAGGGTGTCACCCTGAAAGGACATTTATTCAGGGTTAAGGCCTTGAAGAATGGGGTCTCTTAACCATGAGAAAAAAAATGCTTTTCTAAAACTATATAACGCTTACCATTTCTAAGCCTTTTTTATCTACTGATTGTCATCTGACTCTATGCTATTTAATATCTTCTTTTTCACGCTGTAGTGTGGTCTGGGTCTTGTGCCCTGTAGCTCCATCTCCCTTCTGAGGAGAGATGTATGTAATGCTTCAGAATAATGAGAGACATATGTAATGCTTGGGTGTTCTATGCAGATGTGGGAATGAATGCCCTGTTTTTAAACACTTCTTCAGCCTCTGTCCACCACACAGTCCACTATGTAATCAGAAAATTTATTTCTTATAGTCTGTTTGCTTAAAATTGATTGCGCTATGATTTATGCTCACTCTTTTTCTGTTTTCTATTTTATGGAATTGAAAACCCCTGCTTACTGTTTTCTCTGTCAATGTCCTGTGCCCTCATGGTTGACTGTACCATTTCCAGCTTTCTCTTCCACAGCTTTATCCCCCATAGTCCTCACCCTGTCTCCCATCTTTCCCTGTAGCAGCCACTTCTATGGAAAGATCTCAGACTTGCAGAGAAAGACTTCTGCTCTACAAAAATGTCCCTGCCTTCTCAATTATCTTTAGGTTCCTTTGAAAACGACCCAGAGTCTTCATATTGTGGAGTTAGGGCTCACAATGCAACACTTTTGAGTGAGGGTATCAGTGAACTTGCCTGATAAATAACTGAGATCAGGCCTTTGCTGAGAGCACATCTGGACTGGGGAAGCATTGGTGCCCAATAAGTGGTTACTAGCACATCAAGAAGTGGGCAAAGAGCAACACAAGTGTTAGGAGGAGAAGAATCCCATCAACCCCTGGACTGGACATTATCACGTCAAAACCGTTTTCTCTGTCTTTGTTCATCGTTACAGAGAAACCTCTCTCATTTCAGATGGTTGAAATAAATTTCCTTGGTTCTAATATATTCTGCCTCCATGGTTCTTCCTTTGAGTTTTTCCATTCCTTGGGCAACCAGCAGGGACAGTGCCATGCTTTTCAGTTCTATTGCTCTTAACCAAGGCATGATGTAACCGGTCATTAGGCAGGACCGTGTCCTAGTCCACAGTCCTGGGGCTGGCGGAGATGTCAGAGGCCACCTGGGCTGACCTGGGAGGCGCTGGGCTCTGACTACACCTGGGATGGGTAGGCTTCAGAATACATTGAAATCGCCGGGGGAGGTTTTTAAGAAATGCCAATGCCTGGGTCCCACTGAGGACAATTAACAACTTGGTCTGGGCATCTGAGTTTAGTGAATGCCTACCAGGAGATTCTGATACCCCAGTGAGCATCAAGCCACAGGTCAGGACTTCTAAGTACTGGGAGACCCCACTTGACAAAGCAGCCAGTTCTGTTTTGTATGCAGCACAACTCAGCCGAGAATTCTTCCTCAGTTTGCATTGAAATCTGCAACTCTCGTCCTCACATTAGCAAACAGGGAGTCTGTCACCCGTACAGTACACCTGAAAGAGTGTGACATTTAACCACTGATCCAAGAAGATTCACTATTTAAAAATCCAAAAAGAGATTTGGACAGTTAGATAGATGTTCATGCCGTTCTTAGTCAAAATTGAGTATTGAGATGTAGTGGATATGAGGTGACTGTCTGGTATTTCTTATTTAAGGAAAGATGGGAAATTCCATCCTTTTCTACAGTTAAAAAAAAAATCCATAGTGATTTTTGCCCAAATAAAGAGTGGCAGAGTTGTTTCATAGCAATTATAAATTGCACACTGTATGCCTAATTGCTTTTTAAAAAACCCAAAGGGCATTTATGTTATGTATATAGTACCACAATTGAAAAGGACAAAATTATGTGAAGTGCATCTGATTGGTATTTTACTGTTTTTCTTTCCTAGTCAGACTCACTATGCAGTTGGTCCACTATGACGGGTTACATCATAGTCCATAGTCAAAACCTTTTCTTCTTATTATTATTGCTATTAACAATCTCTAATTCAGTGCTGCAAACTATGGATGGAATAAATAATCTGGTAAGTGAAGGATATCAAAAACTCTCTGTAACCTTTGTTGTAGTTAAATGCAAAGGGGCTGTGTGTCAAGCAGCAATGTGCTGACACGCGTCTGATTCTAAGTGCTGTGTTTTAGAGAATGCGTAAGGTAACACCATTCAGAGCTTTTTTTTTTTTTTCCTTTTTCCTTTCTGTCTTTGGAGGATGTCCTTCACTGAAGTACAAGGACATTTACAGGATTTCTAGGCTTCTCTGTCACTGCTTAGTGCCTGTGGCCAATCTATCTGTGATATACGGTAAATATTTTCCCTTGCAGGAAAAGGGCTTAGAGCTATTTCTCTGCATTGATTGAGCACATTAGACTAATATTTATCCATTTGAAACTTTGGGAATTGGCTGTATATCCTTTAGTAGCTGTGCACTAATTATTAAAAGTAATTGTATATTCGAATTTCCAAAAATTTGCATCTAGGGTAGAAAACCTGTCAATCACAAGTGGTTTAGTGACAATTACATTGGGGAAAATTTGTTCATGATAATGTGGTTGTTAATTTTAAAAGACATATGACTTTTCCAATCTTAGAAATGAGAGGGTTTCTAATACTTTGTTTCAGGATCATTTTGAACCCCACAGCCAGAGCCTCCATAACTCTTATTGCTGGTCATAATTGTGTGTATTATGTAATAAAGACACATGATTTTGAGTATCTCTTTCCTGAGAAGTGAATATAAAAAAAAGTGCCCAAACTTGCCATGTGTCATTACTCGATGAACCTGTAGTCAACTATCACTTGGCTGGGTGACCAAGTTACATACATTTTCGCCATAAAGGAAACCTAATAAGTTAAAACACCTACTCTAATGTAAAAAATGGAGAAAAAAAAATACACCATGATTTTTTCAGATAAATTAAAATTAAAAGACATAAAGAAAATTATCTTTTGGACAAAGAAATCCATGTTGGTATTGCTCTGTGTGTCATTTAAAATGACATTATAATTGGTTTTCAGAAATATTTAGAGCTAATTTTTGTTCTGTGTTTTGTAAGCTCTTTAAATTATTTTCCTTTTATGTTTTTGTATTTTTAAAAATTCTAAACACTTATCTATTGTTTTTTTAAATATATGTGTGTGTATATATATATGTATATATACATATATATATAATTACACTTTAGGTTCTGGGGTACATGTGCAGAACATGCAGGATTGTTGCATAGGTACATACATGGCAATGTGGGTTTTCTACCTCCATTCCCCCATCACCTATATCTGGCATTTTTCCCCATGTTATCCCTCCCCAACCTCCCTACCCCACGCTGTCTCTCCCCTATTCCCCACAACAGACTCCAGTGTTTTTGCTCCCTTCCCTGTGTCTATGTGTTCTCATTGTTCAACACCCACCTATGAGTGAGAACATGCGGTGTTTGATTTTCTGTTCTTGCGTCAGTTTGCTGAGAATGATGGTTTCCAGGTTCATCCATGTCCCTACAAAGGACAAAAACTCATCGTTCTTTATGGCTGCATAGTATTCCGTGGTGTATATGTGCCACATTTTCCTTGTCCAGTCTATCATCAATTGGCATTTGGGTTGGTTCCAGGTCTTTGCTATTGTAAACTGTGCTGCAATGAACATACATGTGCATGTATCTTTATAATAGAATGATTTATAATCCTTGGATATATACCCAGCAATGGGATTGCTGGGTGAAATGGAATTTCTATTTCTAGGTCCTTGAGGAGTCACCACACTGTTTTCCACAATGGTTGAACAACAGTGTAAAAGCGTTCCTGTTTCTCCACATCCTCTCCAACATCTGTTGGCTCCAGATTTTTTAATGATCACCATTCTAACTGATGTGAGATAGGATCTCAATGTGGTTTTGATTTGCATTTCTCTAATGACCAGTGATGATGAGCATTTTTCATATGTTTGTTGGCCTCATATATGTCTTCTTTTGAAAAGTGTCTGTTCATGTCCTTTGCCCACTTTTGAATGGGTTTGTTTGTTTGTTTCTTGTAAATCTGTTTTAGTTCTTTGTAGATTCTGGATGTTAACCCTTTGTCAGATGAGTAGATTGCAAAAATTTTTCCCCATTCTGTTGGTTGCCAGTTCACTCTAATGATTGTTTCTTTGGCTGTACAGAAGCTCTAGAGTTTAATTAGATCCCATTTGTCTATTTTGGCTTGTGTTGCCATTGTTTTTGATATTTTAGTCATGAAGTCCTTGCCTATGCCTATGTCCTAAATGGTTTTGCCTAGGTTTTCTTCTGTGGTTTTTATGGTGTTAGGTCTAATGTTTAAGTCTTTAGTCCATCTGGAGTTAATTTTAGTGTAAGATGTCAGAAAGGGGTCCAGTTTCTGCTTTCTGCATATGGCTAGCCAGTTATCCCAACACCATTTATTAAGCAGGGAATCCTTTCCCCATTGCTTATTTTTGTCAGGTTTTTATCAAAGATCAGATGGTTGTAGATGTGTGGCATTGCCTCTGAGGACTCTGTTCTGTTCCATTGTTCTATATCTCTGTTTTGGTACCAGTACCATGCTGTTTTGATTACTGTAGCCTTGTAGTTTAGTTTGAAGTCAGGTAACATGATGCCTCCAGCTTTCTTCTTTTTGCTTAGGATTAACTTGGCTATACAGGCTATCTTTTGGTTCCATAGGAAGTTTAAGGTGGTTTTTTCCAGTTCTGTGAAGAGGGTCATAGCTGGGTTGATGGGGATAGCATTGAATCTATAAATTACTTTGGGCAATATGGCCATTTTCACAATATTGACTCTTCCTATCCATGAGCATGGAATGTTTCTCCATCTGTTTGTGTCCTCTCATATTTCCTTGAGCAGTGGTTTGTAGTTCTCCTTGAAGAGGTCTTTTTCATCCTTTGTTAATTGTATTCCTAGGTATTTTATTCTCTTTATAGCAATTGTGAATGGCAGTTTCTTTAAAAACTTGTAAGAGGGAATTGGGTTTTTACTATGGTTTTTTTCCTGTGAAATTAATATGGTTAATTTCAAGATGACAGTTATTCTGGTTATTATTTCCCTTATAACACATACTTTTCTCTTAAAGTAGTGCTCCCACAACTTGAGCATTCAGAGTAGAGGCACAGTTGGTGTCAGTGTTTGCCATGCAAAACCCACACCAATATTCAAGTGTTAGCTGCATCTTTATTTCCATTGTCCTTTAGAGAGTGTGAACTGTTGACATGGAAGAGAAGCAAAACATAAGCAGCTGGAGAGAGAGAAAAACTGAGCACAAATTCAAGATAGTCCACAAATCAGTAAACACTATGTTCAAAGTGTGATATGACCGAGTCATCACAGATTCTGTCTTTGCAGTTTGCCTAGTCATTAAGTCTTATTTGGAACTTCAAAATCAGTATTCCAGACCCTTCAAAGCCTTTATGGACATTTGCAGTGCACAAAGTTTGCCTCACCCAACACTCTTGCTCTCTGCTGAGGATGAAAGAGGCAATGCTCTGCCTTCTTGTTTCAGCTCTCATGCAATTAACAAGGATGCCCTTTTTATGGTCTATTTGCTGCTGTGGTTTTGGCAATTTTGCTGTTTAAAATGGCCCCCAAACATAGTGCTGTCTAGTATTCCTAAGTGCAAGAAGGCTATGATGTGCCTTGTGGAGAAAATACATGTGTTAGGGAAGCCTTCTTCAGCATGAGCAGATAACCTATGCAGGCTCCAGATAACCTCTATTCAAAAATACTGATCCAGAAAATCCTATTCTCCATGTTAAGCAGATTCTCCTTCCTAGATATTAGTTAATATTATATATAGGCTTTCAGTCCCAGCATTTCTCGATCCCCAATTTCAGAAAAAGTCTTGGAAAGCAGAACGTATGGTTAGAGATATAGTAAAAGTAGAACTGAACCTGCCATAAAGCCTGGAAAACCCAGGTGAGGGTTGCCTACAAGGGCCTCACTTGGGAAGAAAAGATTAGACCCAGGAGGCTGTTTTTCCAGGCACTGAACTTGAAGTGAGAGGTTATGGTAGAAGCCTATAAAAGACCCAACTGGTAGATTGCAGTATGTGCAAGTGGTGGGGGTTCCTAAAGCAGTATGTCAAGGCTCTCTGGAGAAACAGAACCAACAGGAAAGATGGATGGATGGAGGAATAGGTGGGTAGATGGATAGATTAAAAATAGGATAGGGTGTGTGGGTGGATGGATGGGTGGAGGGATGGATGGATGGGTAGATGGATAGATAGGATACAATGGGGGATGGATGGATAGATGGACGGATTGTTGAATCATTTGATAGATAGACTGATAGATAAATAGAAATTTATTATGAGGAATTGGTTTTTGCGTTTATGGAGGCTGAAAAGTCCTATCATCTGCCGTCCTATCATCTGCAAGCTGGAGTCCTTGCTGCAAGCTATCACTGCAAGCTGGTAATAGAGAGCTGGAGAGCCAATGGTGTGCATTCCAGTCAGAGGGTGAAGGCCTAAGAACCAGGAGTGCTGACGGCAGGAGAGGATGATGTCCCAGCTCAAGCAGTCAGGTGGGGGGAAAATTCAGAGTTTCTCTGCCATTTTGTTCTACTCAGGCCCTTAGTGATAGGGTGATGCCCATCCACTCTGGTAAGACCATCTGCTTTTCTCGGTCCAACAACTCAAGTGCTGATCTCTCCCAGAAACACTCTCACAGACACCCAGAAATAATGTTTCATCAGGTATCTGGGCATCCCATGATTTCGTCAATTGGATGTATAAAATGAACCATCACAGGGAGTTAACAGTGAGGCAGGTTAGGTAAGGATCTAAGTAAATGTCATTCCAGCATCTTCCAAATTCATCCTCTTGTAAGGACTCTGGGGTGTGCCCATAACGGAACTCAGCCTGCTGACATTAGAGGAAAGTTCTAATTCAAACTCTGTGTCTGTGGGATTGTAGATCCCTGTATGTCCTTTACACACCAAACTCTCATGGCCAGAGGGTGAGGAAGGTGTGCAGCAGTGCCTGCCATTGCCAGGACAGCCCTTCCTGCATGGAAGGGCAAAGACAAGACAGTAAAATGTCTGGTAGAGAGAACAGGGGATGCACACCAAGTGCACAGCATGGTGTCTCCGTGGAATGACCTCATGTTTTAGGATCCACTTTACAGTGTAATCACTGATGGCATGGGGAAGTTAGAACACAGAATTTCCACCTTCAGCTACAAAATTTTTCTTAATCATTTAATTCTAAATTAAATTTTAAAATTCCAGCTGGCCACAGTGTCTCATGCCTGTAATCCCAGCACTTTGGGAGGCTGAGGCAGGTGGATCACCTGAGGTCAGGAGTTTGAGACCCGTCTGGCCAACATGGTGAAACTCCACCTCTACTGAATACAAAATTTGGTGACGTGGTGGAGCTTACCTGTAATCCCCGCTACTCAGAAGGCTGAGGCAGGAGAATCCCTTGAACCAGGGAGGCAGAAGTTGCAGTGAGCTGAGCTCGCACCACTGCACTCCATCCTGGGCAAAAAGCAGAACTCTGTCTCAAAAAATAATAATAATAATTTAACATTTCTTTATAGAATGACTTTCACATTTTAAAAAGCCCTCAGATAAATGATTAAGCTGGGCATGAAAACTCTTCATGTCTAAAGGGGACATCTAGCAATGGAAAGCCCTAGAAATGTGTTGGCCAAGGACACTCAGGGCATGCTGGCATGGGGAGCAAAATGGGTCCACTGTTCCCAGTGAACCAGCAATTTCTTGGCATGGAGAATAATCACTTTTATTTTAAAAGATTTTGACAGTCCCTACAGGGTGCTGAACAGTCTAGAAATTCATAAATTTGACCTTTTCCTTCAGAATTATTATATAACTAAAATGACTAAGCTAAGGCAAAATTGTGTGTGTTAAGGTTAATCGTTAGAAAATAAAAGTGTTAGCAATTGAACAAAGCGGCCTATAGAATATCACAGAAACCACTGATTAAAACTGATATGAAAGCAATAACTTTTAGGCCAGCCTTGAGGGAACAGGGATCTGGGTTCACTCTGTGTGTGTGTGTTAACAATTTAATTCTCTCTTTGATGCAAACAAACATCAAGGCAAAACTTGAACACACAGTGAATGTACTTTAGGGATCGCCAGGAGAGTGTGAATTAAATAGAAGAAATCAGGGAGTGCTATATTAGATTCTTCTTTGACTGAGAAAAGATTATCTTCATAGGCTTTTCACTCAAAGAAATAAAGCTGGAAGGCAGTAAGCTTCCAGTTCCCCTTGGTGCTCTCAGCCAGCTCTACACTAACCTCTGAATGCATTGGCAATCATTTCTTGGAAGGAGAGATTGAAATTTCTGTGTTTCCTTCCATGTCCTTTCAAGGACAGTGTTGAGCCTTGGGCCACACAAAGGCAGCTGTTGTCTGTTGGGATGTCCTTGCTTCAGAACAAGGTACACCAGACAAGGGGACCCACAGCCCATCTCAGCCCGTGGTCCTAACTGAGTGGTTAACAAGAGCAAAAGGGTGGGCTCGTCATTCACTTCTTTATTGCCTATTTGACTAACACAAATGTAAACTCCGCAAGTGTACGTGTGTCTGTCTAGTTTGCTGTTGTATTTGTGCCACCTATGCTAGTACCTGGCCATCCCAGGCGCTCCACAAAGACTCACTACAAGAAAAGTCCTGTGGAAACCAAAGCCATCATGTTTTCAGTGGCAGCAAATTTGAAGTACATAAAGGAATGAGATTTATGTTTTAAAAATGCATTAGTCTTTTTATGTAAAAGTCTTGATAAGCCTCGTGTTTAGGACACATTTTTTATGGAGCCTGTTGCTACAAATGTCCAAGCATGAGAGCGTAGGCTCTTCCATGTGTTTTGGGAGCCCAGAATACACCCTGTGGTCCTATTGCATGCTATCCATAGGGAACGGAGACAGTCACTATGCTGTCACTGCTTCCAGACAGCCAAAAGGACGACTTTCCCATGACGGTCCTGAAGCTGGGGCTGGAAGTGACCTAGCCATTCACGAAGCGCCCACCGATGGTGTTTATTCACCATGTGCAGTTGGTTTGTGTCTCCTTCATGTAGGATCCAGTCTAATTCACAGAAAAGCAATGCAGCTTAAATAAGAAGATGAGTTGGAAATGACAAGAAGGCTGGTTTGGGAGCAGAGTGTTGAATTGCAGGGCTGGGAATTAGGGGGGAAAGTCGAAAGACTGATGAGGGAAGGAAATAAAATTCCTTCTGTATGGATTGGAGATAGGGAATAAAAAGGAAAACAATGAAACTAAAGAGGTAGTGGGGACCTAAGGAAAGGATGTTAGGAAACAATTCCTTATTACAATTTCACCTTTAACATTCTTCAAATTAAACAAGTAATTAAAGCAGAGTATACTGCAACTGTGTCAGGGTTTCCATTTGAAAGGACAGACACGAGAGCATATGACTCTAAAGGTAGGAAAACATGTTTAAGATGTTTTTAGTAAAGATATATCTTATTTTGTTAATGTTTCTTTAAAAACGAGGATTGTCCATTCCATTTCTACTACCCAAACATGACTTCTGGATTCAGTTCCATTCAGTGGAGCGCTTAAAGTGCACAGCAAGGAAGAAGCTGTAAGAAACCTTCTCTATCTTCCGTGAGTTTGCTTTGTTTTGCAGGAAATCAGGCAGTAACAAACAACTCCAACTCCAAGGTCAGGCGTAGTTCCTGATGCTGTAGGGATGTGTGCAGTGTGGGACCGTGGACGGGGGTCCTGGGGGAAATGGAGAAAATTTCCTAAAGAGATGGCTGTGGTTTGCTTTAGAGAGGGAGCCTGGGCTGCGTGCATTTGAAGTCAAAGGAACAAAACTAGCAAAGATAGAAAGGCAGACATTCCAGGGTCCTCTCTGAGAACAGAATTCCTAACTCACTGGAGCCCTGTGTATGGACAGGAAGTAGTTTGAAAGAAGCTGGAAAATCTTAACAACAGACTCTGGGGACATTTAATTCAAACCTAAGGAGTGTGAAATTTATTCTGTAGATCATGGTAAACCATTGGGTAAATTGGATCTATAATAAGAGAACTCAACAATATTTTTTCAGTGATTTATGCATTTTTAATATTTACTCAGTGTCAACAAAGTGTGAAGATTTATAAAGGCATTATAGTGTATATGTAATTCCTACCCTAAGGGTTTACAGGTTGATCTATGTAGGTAAGTGGGATGTAAACACATGGGAAGAATGGGGGGAAAGAAAGTCAGACATTATGTATCATGCCACCCACACCATTTACCCTAGCCATTGACAATACCTGGAGAGCTACAAAAGTTTTGCTGAAATCTCACCAAGTGCTCTAGGCATCCATGTATAAAAATAGAGAACCATGGCTGAAGGTGGCATTGATAATTAAATGCTAATGATCTGAACTCTCAGGAACTTCAAAGCTGATCCCAAACTTCTTATGCTCTCAAATTTACTATTTTCTACAAAATCCTGACCAGTCAACAATTAACCCACTCTTTTTTTTTTTTTTTTTTTTTTTGCTGTCTTCTACTTTTTATTTTTTATGACTATGCAGTATTTTTGTAATTACATTTTAAAACATTGTAAAATGATGCTTATATCGACATAAATCATTAGAAGCAAAGCTCTTGGATGATTTGGCAACACATGATCTGCCAGAGGCCTGGAACTGGGGTGAGGTTGCTGAGGCATTGGCCTTGGGTACAAAATCTAAGGAGTATCAGAAACCTCAGTGGTAAAGATAAGTAATATATATCTTTTTAAAATTTGTTACAGCAAATTAAGTTTTGGGTTTGCATCAAAATTGAGAGGAAGGTACAGAGATACCCCATATACCCTTCACCCTCATACACGTCACACATACGCAGTCTCCCATTATCAGTGTCCCTCACCAGTGGTAGACATCAGGGGTCCCCAAGCCCTGAGCCTCAGACTTGTACTTGGCTGTGGCCTGTTAGGAACTGGGCTGCATAATTACTGCCTGAGCTCCAAACACTCTTTTAAATTGATACCTAATCATTGGGTTTTTGCACTATTTAGAAAGAGAGAAACCATACTTGGGCCCTTCGTATGTGTGCATTTGAGCAAGATAATAACATGCTCATGACCTGTTAGATATCTGAAAAGGGTTTAGCCAGTAGGTCATCACCAACAAGAAAACATTATCAATCGGGCACAGTGGCTTACACCTGTAATCCCAGCACTTTGGGAGGTGGAGGCAGGTGGATCACAAGGTCAGGAGTTTGAGACTAGCCTGGCCAACATAGTGAAACCCTGTCTCTGCTAAAAATACAAAAATTCTCCGGGCATGGTGGCACGCACCTGTAGTCCCAGCTACTCGGGAGGCTAAGGCAAGAGAATCACTTGAACCCGGGAGGCAGAAGTCTCAGTGAGCCGAGATTGTACCACTGCACTCCAGCCTGGGCGACAGAGCGAGACTTTGTCTTGAAACAAAAAAAGAAAACACTATCAAGTTTTCAAACTGAGGTTGCAAATAATGTTTCTTAGCTGTTCACCAGGAGAGATGCGTCCTGTCGATCTGATTCTGGAGAAATCACGTGGTAGGTCTGCAGTTTCTTGTGAGGCACAGATGTCATCTGGCACACGAAAGCAGAATGTTTGTGGCTCCTGAGAATTTGCACAATCCTTTATGTGTAGATCATTCCAGACAGGGAGGAGGGCAGCCTAACAGATGAGTAGAAGAAATTGCCAAGCAGCAGTACTGGTAAACCTGTCAAAATTTAAAGCCTTAAAATTAAAATTAAAATTAAAAAATATTTTTTACATTAGAATATAGAATAGAAAAAATCAGAGTTTTTCAGTTGTTTCCAATAGACAATGATATCATGTTAGCCACCAGTCTTAAGAACAAACTGATTTCAATTTCTAAAGCCTTCTGATCCCTCATCTAGGAATTTTAGCTCAACTGCTGATCAGATAGAGATGCAGTATAAGTGATGGACGGCCTCTTCTGTTCTGAAAAGAAGTTCACTTCTCAGTTGTTTAATGATGCTTTGAAATCCATAAAATGCTGCACAGGAATGGGGTTTTTTTTTTCTTTTAAAAACATATTTTGTATGACCTAAACAATAGACTTTAGTGAAATAATTATGGTTTTATCATGGCAACTCTTATTTGTTAAATTATCTCATTTTTAAAAAAATGCTTTAAAGCTATAGAACTCTAGATGTGTCTTTAGAATAGTGGTTATTTCCGGGTCATTACTCTATGCATTTTCTAAATAGTGGACATTTTTTCTTTCTAATAGGGTAATAACAGGTTTGATTGGCACTGGAATCAGGAGATATTATACAAAGCTTTAGATATAACGTTGTGAATATACTTAATTTTTCTTCACTTCTATCATGTAACATAAATTTCTTAGTCAATTGGGAAGAAAGACTGAGTATTGGGCAGTGATTGATAGGAGCCAATACGTGGATGTTCTTCTTCTTAAATATTTTTCTTAGGCTGAGCGCAGTGGATAGCTTACACCTGTAATCCCAGAACTTTGGGAGGCCAAGGTGGGAAGATTGCTTGAGCCCAGGAGTTTGAGACCAGCCTGGGCAACATGGTAAGACCTCATCTCTACAAAATAGTAGTAATAACAAACATTTTTTTAAAGCCTTGAAATAAAAAAATGAAAAAATTTTAAAAATAAATATTTTTTGGAAAAATGTTTTCTCCAAGCAGCCATGATTCTTAAACACTCAGGCCACTCTGAGCAGTAACGGTCCAACATCTGTCATCTGACATCTTATTTATTCAAAATAATTAACATTTTTCTCATTTTAAATATATGCTTTTTAGTTCACATCTTTGCATTTAAATATGGGCATTTCCATGCCAAGATTAAAATCCACTTTCTCCCTTTTACCCTTTGTTTTATGCAGATAATTCAGGGATATAGAATGTAAGTGAAGGATTTGTGTCACCCTTGTCACTTTTAAAATTTCAGAGCCCTAGATTCTGCCTCTTAAATCACAGCAGCTACCTTCTGGCTGGTCTTTGTGCTGGGGCTTTGTCCACATCGATGCTCTCAGGCCACTGCTGTCCCTGTCCTGTAATCCCTGACTTCCCACAGCTTAGCAGCCTGCCTACAGCTACCAGTATGGCCATGGTCACAGCCGTAAGTCATCAATTTCAGGGTTCCCCTTCTTCAGTTTCAGGCGTCCTTAGCATATGTTTCCCGTGTACCCAAGAACAAATTCACCCCAGTTGGCCAAGCAGCACAGGTGCTCCTGGCGGGTCTGACTTACAAACGTTCAGGTGCTGCCCTGTTGAGCACTGTGGGTGCAGGAGACGTCAGAGCCATGGAGCCACGTGGAGATCTGAGCAGAGGAGAGAGGAACAGGATTGAGAGAAAGAGGGAATGTTTTTCCCCTTTGCTTGTCTTCTGTTGAAGGAGCCCCAGAGATGCCTAGCTCTTGCCACTTAGTTTACAAATAGAATGGAAATAGCTTCTCAGACTTTTGGGTACGATCAAATGCAGATTAGAACGAAACGATTCTTTCCCATTTTGACACCCCAGTTCTCTCTTCCCAGAACCCAGCTGTGTCTGGGAAACTGGAACAGGAGGGACTGAGTTGCAATCGCTGGGCTGCTCTCAGCATCCCGACCCTCCCCTGCAGTGAAAGCTTTCTTGCTGAATCAACACCCAGGAAGCCGTCCTTCCCTCCCTTCCACCTCTTCGTAGACCCAAAGGACCTCCTGTACCGCAGTGTCAGATTCCACCCACCTTGGGCCCTGCCAGATGAGTGAAGGGCACATGGGTCATGCCATGCATGCTCCTCCCTGAAAGCTGCTGCGGCTCCTTGTTGCTTTTAGGATAAAATAAAAATGTGAGGAGCCCTCACCACCACCAGGCATAAAACTTGTATCTTACAGTTGTCCTCTCAATGAGAGGCACAGCAGCCTTGCCGGAAGACAGTATACCTCCTTTGTGCCACAGAGGTAACTAAGTCTCAAAGCGGCTCGAGACTTTGCTGGGGGCTTAGGGGGCATCCAGGCATCTGCTAATGCCCTCCTGTGTGGCGCAGGGATGGCTCTTTATGCTGTGGCCATGTTCTGCTCTTCTCGTCTGGTTTCCCATCTGGCCTCTCCATTTTTCTCTCTCCTACGTTGCCAAGTGTTGCAGAATGAAAGTATGAGAAACCACAAAGACAAAGAGAAGCTGTTTGCTTCACCTCCAGAGTCCTGCTCCTGAACCCGGTGTCTGAGAATGCCTCCCCCATCTTTCTCCACCCAATCGCCTTGCTCTCAACCCTCAAGAGCCTGCCCCCCGCAGCCCCCACAGGAGGCCTTTCCTCCGCTCCGATTCCACTCTCCTGCCTCTGCCCAGGGTGGTCTTGTTCCTCAGTCCTCGTAATGCACCCTAACAATTTCTGTACATGTTTTGGTGAATGCACATTTTAAACCACAAACTTAAATGTGCAGGAAATGCCACACTTCTTTAGTTTCTTAAAAATCAAATGCCATCTCAGCATCTTCATCTCTCTTCTCCTCCCCGGCATCACCCAAGCCTCAGGGAGGCCTCTGTGGGATCTGAAAAATCTCTGGATGTTGCCGTATTCCACACCTGTGTGTTCCCAGGTGGTCGCTCCACTGCTCCCAGGCGCGGTGGAGCTGCCTCGTGGGGTCCACTGGGCACCCTCCCTATGGACGCCTGGCCACCTCTCATGGGGTCTTCCAGGGAGCTGAGCCCAGTACGCAGAGCCCTGGTCCTTTCCTCTTCTTTCGGTATCTGTCATCTTTACGCTGTCCTCTCTCTTCCCCTCAGAACCATTTGTCCCTGGCTCTCTCCTTCCCCTCAGAAGTCTCAGGAGACTTGGTAATTTTCACAGAATGCAGGAGGCAGTCTCTGGTCTATCTGCAGGAGCCCTTTGCTCTTGGCGTTGCAGACATCCTCTGTGTAGGTACAAAGGGCTCTATGCCCTTTTAGCATGAAGAACAAGAACTGTAGGCGAACACAGTGTGACTTAGCATATGATCTGGCCACACACATCTGCGGACCCCTTGGGACTGTGAGCTCCAAAGGGTGGCAGGAGGTCCTGACCACAGCTGTGTCCTCGGCCAGGCACCATCTGACACAGGGTCCTCCAGGGAGCGTGTGGCCAGCAAGAGCTCCAGCGCCACTCAAGCTGCCATCAGAACTAGGAGCAAAATCACCTGGTGTCCAAGCACAGTGTGGATAATGGCTCCCCACGGCTCTCATTTTCAAATAAATACATAAATGAGCATTTTAGGAAATAAGATGCTATTTTAAATTTATTGTTACTTATAACCACTGAAGTGAAGTATTTCTGGATTAATACTTCCAAAGACAATCAGAAGGAAGAAAAAACAGATTTATTCGGACTCTTTAAAAAGAGTTGTAATTGGAAAAAGGTAAAAATGGTGACTCAACTCATTTTCCCTTATCAAGTATTTTCTAGTGATCATGAGAAGGAATTACAAATAATATTTAGTTGCTGACAAAAATTTGTCTTTTGTATTTTGGCCCCAAAAGCATACCCATCTTTAAAAACCTGTTAACAAGGCTGGGCGCAGTAGCTCACACCTGTAATCCCAGCACTTTGGGAGGCCGAGGAGGGCACATCACTTGAGGTCAGGAGTTCGAGACCAGCCTAGCCAACATGACAAAACCCTGTCTCTACTACAAATACAAAAATTAGCCAAGCATGAAGGCAGGTGCCTGTAATTCCAGCTACTCTGGAGGCTGAGGCAGGAGAATCACTTAAACCCAGGAGGTGGAGGTTTCAGTAAGCCGAGATTGTGTCACTGCACTCCAGCCTGGGCAACAGAGTAAGACTCTGTCTCAAAAAACAAACAAAAAAATCCAAAAACCTGTTACCAGATGTGAATAACATTGCTTTTCAATTCTGCCTTTTTTCTACTTTGTGACTTTTTGCAGTTTATTAAAACCTTCTATTTAATTTTATATATTTCCACAAGTAAGCTGCTTAGTACCTTTTCATTTTGTTTTAAGCAAAAAAATACCTATATATTTCAGGATGTTTTCAGAGCCCAAGCATTGTCTGCAAGACACCTGCAATGGCAAACAGAGGCAGGCTGGTTTCTGCCCCCTGGGATGAAGTAAGTCTTCTGAAAAAGGTGACTCTCCTTTGCACTCCAGTCTAATGACAGCTGAGACTTTAAATTAGCACATGCCATTTTAATACTCACTGTAGCATTCGGCAGCATGCTTATTGCATTAATCAAAGTGTCACCTTATTCCATCAGTGAAGGGCACCCCTCATTTAGGCCACTACTCAAATGGACGCTCGAGGACAGCCTCGGAACTCGGCCATTCACAGGATGTCACCGCCACACGCTGCCCAGTGCTGCAAGGATTTACAGTCGCTTTGGTTAATAGTCCATATGGAGATATTTATTTGTTTATTAAAGCGTGTTAACCTAGCTAGCAATTGGAAAATGGAACTGTTCAGCAGATTTATGTCCTGTAGTTTACTGAGTCAGCCTAATTCATCACAAATACCAAGTGCTCTAATTAAGGAGAGAGGGGGAAAGCTTCCTTCACAGCCTTTATGATGTGTCATGCATTTCCATCTCTTGATCAAAAAGGTTATTTAGAACAGCACCGTGAATCCTAGTGTCTTTGCCCAGCAACAAGGCCAGTCGTATTGGAATTGTCCCACTTAAAAATGGCTGGCTCCAAACTGAAAACATTTTTTCTTTAAATCTTGTTTATATATATATGTATATGGAAAGAACCTAAAGTACAATAATATATATATATAATTATATATACAATAATATATGTATTATTGTACTTTAGGTTCTGGGGTGCATGTGCAGATCATGCAGGACTGTTGCATAGGTACATACATGGCAATGTGGTTTGCTGCCTCCATGCTGTCACCTACATCTGACATTTCTCCCCGTGTTATCCCTCCCCAACCTCCCCGCTGTCCCTCCCCTATTCCCCCTCAACAGACTCCAGTGTGTGATGCTCCCCTCTCTGTGTCCATGTGTTCTCATTGTTCAACATCTACCCATGAGTGAGAACATGTGGTGTTTGATTTTCTGTTCTTGTGTCAGTTTGCTGAGAATAATGGTTTCCAGATTCATCCATGTCCCTACAAAGGACACAAACTCATCATTTTTGATGGCTGCATAGTATTCAATGGTGTGTATGAGACACATTTTCCTTGTCCAGTCTATCATCAGTGGGTATTTGGGTTGGTTCCAGGTCTTTGCTATTGTAAACAGTGCCGCAATGAACATATGTGCGCATGTGTCTTTATAATAGAATGATTTATAATCCTTTGTGTATATACCCAGTTATGGGATTGCTGGGTCAAATGGAATTTCTATTTCTAGGTCCTTGAGCCAGTTAGAATGGCAATCATTAAAAAATCTGGAGCAGCAGATGCTGGAGAGGATGTGGAGAAACAGGAACACTTTTACACCGTTGGTGGGAGTGCAAATTAATTCAACCATTGTGGAAGACAGTGTGGCGATTCCTCAAGGACCTAGAAATAAATCCTGTTTCTAAAAAAAAAAAAAGATTGTTATAAACTAAGGGTACCTATTATTAAAACTTGCTTCCCCATTTTCTGGTACTTTTGTACTGTCTGGAGATCTCTAGGTTGTTGTTAAAAAAAAAAAAAAAAAAAAGACTTGAAACTCCAGCTTGCCAAGAAAGAGCCCAATGCAAAATACTTCCGAGGCCATGGTAGAGGGAGGGTGGGAGGACTAACTAGGACATTCTGAGTCCTTGTTGCCAGAGAGTGGGGTTCCTCCCAAGGGTGGCTCAGGGGTCAGAGGCTCAGCTGTCCCAGGTGTTTTCAGCCTAGCTCAGCCACCTGAAGCAGATTCTCCCAGGATTTCCTCCAGGCCAGTCTTACAGGCGCCTTTAGCAGCCCCAGGAGACAAACCTCCCTGGAATGTACTGGCTTTGAAAGATAAAACACTGTGTCTTGCAGTATTAGTCCTATAGACACCGAAGCTGCAGTAGCTACTTAGAATCACATCTGCCGGGCCCAAAGCATCACCTGCTGATGCTCCTGAAATCTCTGTCCTCTGTTCAAGTTAGAAGTTGAGTGAGGGGTAGCTGCTCATGATGTGCCACTGTGGCATCAGACACTCTCACCTGGAGCTGTGCTGGTCCACATAATATATTTATACTATGTTTAGAGACAAGTACACTTGCACACACAGGCACGTGGGTGTGTGTGTCTGTCCTTCCCTCAAATAGCTCATCAGTTCACACTGTAGATGCTTCTGGAGGTCACCAGTAAGCATCATGAAATGGATGTGTTCTTTCTTTCTTTGTCCCCACACCTGAAAATTAATTTTTTTAGATAAAATCAGGCACCTAGGCTGGGCACAGTGGTTCATGCCTATAATCCCAGCACTTTGGGAGGTCAAGGTGAGTGGATTGTCTGAGCTCAGGAGTTCAAGACCAGCCTCGGCAACACGGTGAAACCTTGTCTCTACTAAAATTACAAAAAAAAATTAGCCAGGCGTGGTGGCAGACGCCTGTAATCCCAGCTACTCGGGAGGCTGAGGCAGGAGAATTGCTCAAACCCAGGAGGCGGAGGCTGCAATGAGCTGAGATTGTGCTGCTGCACTCCAGCCTGGGTGGCAGAGCAAGACTCCTGTTAAAAAAAAAAAAAAAAAAAAAAAATCAGGCACCAAAATAAGAGTGGAGTTTAAAGGTTTTTTTCTTAGCTATATGCCAGAATTGGCATATTACCCATATTTACAAACAAGGATACATTACTGTTCCTGATAAATTTGTATGCTCTTAATTTGTGCTAAGAGCTTTACACTTATTATCTTGTTTCATATTTACAACCACATAGTTAATACTGTTATTATACTTGTCCCCATTTTATAGAAGAAAAAACTGAGTCTCAGAGAAATTAATTTTCCAATTCTCACATAGCTAGTAATGGTAAATCCAGAATTAGAGCCAAGATCTGTCTCCAAAGCCTGGGACTTCAGCCATTCTATGAGCCCATGTGTTCTAATGAGAAATTGGCTATTGATATTGGAGAACTTTCTCGTGGGCCTGTGGTTCACCAAAAAGAAAATGTGATTCAATATTATTATTAACCATAAAATCTCAGATAAATTGTATTCTAACCCTAAATAAATGTCTCTTTTATTTCTTGACTCTTACTTTAAAGAGTATTTTAAAAACAAAATACCATTCAAAATAGAGCTTTTCTACTTCTTGCCATTTAAAGCAAATAATTTGCATTTCATGGTGAGGATAAGGTTATCTAGACAGTCTAAAAACCAGCATCCTTGACTGTTTACAAAATAGCCCACGCTTCTGGCGGCAGTTCTTAAAAGATTTTTTTGCCCCGTTCACTTCAGTACAATTGAAGATTTGAGTCCCTGAGTAGCTGCTGTCACCTCTATAAAATATTATTCTTGTTTGGTGGTTGTTTGTGAGTCACGTGAAGGAAAAGTTTTCATTTTCTTTTAGAAACAGTGGTTCAGGTCAAGCACCTTAATGTTAGTCAAGCTTGGGATTTGGTAATTACACCTCTCGTCCTCCACTTAGGGTCCTGAGATTGATGCTTGCCTTTGAGAAATGTTTTAAATTTGAACCTTAGGATCATAAACACTGTGTTCAAATTTCAGTGTGCTCTTTGGCTTCAGTCACAGAAGTTCCCATCTACCAGCGCAGTGCGCGTGCTGCCCAGGTGAGCCCCAGCTGCCAGCCTGGAAGGCACTCTTGCTCGGTCTATCTCATTGGGAGGTCACAGTAGTGCTGGCTTCGTGCTACCATTTTACAGAGAAGGAAACGGAGGCTTGGCAGCAGACAGTGGATTGTCTTGGGCTACAGGGTGATGGAGAACCCAAGCTCAGTTCTAGCTCCTCAGAGTCTGCATTTCTATTCTTTGTGATGTCATGCAGTATCATGTGATAACACATGATGTCATGCAAAGCATTAGTGAGAAATTGCATCTCTCTCAACACCACCTTCCCCCATCTTCACCCTCCTCACCAAACACTTCTCCAAGGCTAAGATTTCATTGTAGAGAACTATTGATTCTCAGTCTTGCTTTTCCAGATCAGAAGAGACGTAATGCACTTGTATCACCCCCGTTTCCTGGATAACTCACCTAGAAATGGTCTAATCTGTTTACACCTCTTTATCCTAGTGAAAATACCTTAATGATAGGCATCTGGGGCATTTTATGACTTGCGAAATCACAAGAATTGATGTAAAATAGAGCACAGGAGTCAAAGCAAATATATATTCATTAAGGGCTATTTGCAATTATAGCGAGCTGAGTGGTTTTGTGCACTCTGCTTGAACATGATAGAGGACTGCAGATTACTTTAGCATCATTGCAGACAAAGCTACTTAGACTACTAATTACACCACCAAGGAGCTTTTTTTTTCTCATCCCTGTAGTCTAACAGAGCCAACTTTGTTTTTTCCAGAATGTTCTTCCTCACTTGTGTCTCACGTTGTCCTTCAGAATTCAATCAGCATGTCTCACAGCAGCACACTATGTGAAACCAGACTGCTGGGAAATCCCCAAAACAGGCCAGCCTTTGACTAGGCCTGCCACTCCAAGGCAGGGGTCTGCAGGCTTCTCCTGCTGAGAGCCAGATAGTATTATATATTCCAGATTTTGCAGGCCATAGAGTCTCTGTCCCAAGTACTCAGCCATGGAGTCACAGCACAAAAGGAGTCCCAGACAGTCCATGGACGAATGAGTAGGCTGCTGAGTTCCAATCAGACTGTACTTACAGACACTGACATTTGAATTTTATGTTATCTCTGTCATCGTGAAATAGTATTCTTTGAAAATTTTTCCCAACCATTTGAAAAAGTAAAAATCATTCTTCGCTCAGAGCCACTTTGCTGACCTGTGCTCCAAGGCATGTTAGCTGGCCTGGAAATGGCTGGGCTAGGAACTGCTGCAGGAGCTTTCTTTGTCTTGGATCATTGATCTAGTGAACTCCAGGTTATGCAAATCAATATAGCAGTTCCCTGATTTAAAAGAAACTCCAGAACTCCTTGTTGGAGAGACTTATTAGATAGTACTACATCCTACTTCTGCTGGGTGGCAAACCCAGGCCAGCATCTCTCCTCCACGGCCCGCAGTTTCTAGTGGCACCAGAGTGCGGCCAGGGACTGCAGGCTTGGAAGATCCTGGAGTGCAAGAGAGGACAGGAATTATTTAGGAATTGTAGTCACTGCCGCCTACTACCCATTTAGGACTCAGAATGCCTCTCGGAGGTCACATAACTCAGGAGGCTGGAAGGAGAGGATAACTCAAGGCTTAAGCAGAGCTCTTGCTAAATGTTGTTGTGCCCTGAAGCAGCCTCACATGAGCACTGCAAACGCTATTTACATTTCAAATGTATTTTCAAATTTACTTTTATGGCTACTCTCCAAGGTGTTTTTAATACATGTAAAGCACAATCTTCACAAAAAGGCTTCTGCAGGAACTGTAAAAAATATTTTATGTCTTTATTTCTAAAAGTCCTTTGTAATTCCTGGAGGACCTTCTTGTGAGGAATATAGAATACAGGTCACGACGCAAAGGAAGAAGTAAGTGGAATAGTAGGTTAGGATGTATGAGCCGGAGAATATAATGATAAGAAAAAGACAAAACGGCATAGTAAGCAGCAAGAGAGCGTCTAACAGGCTGACGAGGAGATGAAGAAGATTCATTCTTGCTGCTCACACCACTGCCCGTGAACTCAGACACCTACACCCCCAGAAGTAAATTACAGCCTCGCAATTGTCTTTGCGCTTTTATCAGACAGAGTTATTAAATTGCCCGTTTCACAACACAGGTGATTATCCTCTCTATAAATGCTGCATTTTGTTATCATCCTAAGGATGCATTTGTTGTTTCTCTGCAAAAATATAAGCGCTCCTCTCTGGGTTTCCATGGAGACTACACCAGGATTTAGTACTGGGCACTCAGACATGATATCTTATGTGACCGTTGTTAGTGGGTAATCTTCAACTACCACAGCCGGGGAGGGAAGCCCTGTTGTACATTTCCTCTGAGGTTGTAGGCCACAGGTCTTTCCAAATAGAGTTGAGTTTCAATTTAACTAAAACATGTATTGAGCACCAGCTGTATTTATGCATTGTGCTCAATTCTGGGGATTAAAAGGTAATAGAGACACAGCTTCTATTCTTCAGGGATGTATGAATCCAGGGGAAAAGAATGCCTGGAGAATGAAACCAAAACAAGCCCTTGTGTAAGTTTCCGACTGTATCTGTCTTCTTGCTAAGGCAAAATTCACTGGAGGTGTATGACACCCAGAGCGACTCCCAGAGCTAATCGATAGCAAGCCCTAGACAAAATACGGTGACTGTCCAGAGCCTTGCCCACAGGGGGCTGCCCGGCAACTGCCTCCTTTCTTCCCTTGACTCTTCATCATCCCGGTAGACACCAGCCCCAGAGGGTAGTCAGGCAGAGACCAGCTCTTCTGCTTGAGGCAGCAGAACAGAGCTGTGGCTTTAGAAATACATCTTTCATTTGATCAGAGCTAAGATGTCACAGATTCTAGGATGTATCTTTTTGTGTATTCCTCTAAGAAGGAAAAAATAGCATCGATTATGATCGTCAATGTCAGTGTTTGGGGAATAGGTACACTAGAAATCCAACCCCCACCATCACACATGTAATATCCATGAAACAAGCAAGCACATGTACCTCCTGAATCTAACATTTAAAATTTTTAAAAGTTATAATTGCAAGATGCTGTCGATTGTATGATACATGGTGACTTCAGAGATGCTAAAATGTGGAAAAAAATGTGCATGTTTGAATAAATGAAATATGATCATCCTTGAACCACCACCATGATTAACCTAATAGAAACTACAGTAGCAGTAATGATAATGCATATGAGTGTGATAATTTAAAATTTACAGAGCAAATTATTTAAATTTATTTATTTGAGATAATAGATTAAAAATAAAACAATTACATGACAAAGCCATCCCTTGACAGCCAGTCTACTGTGTTGACAGCTGATAAGCCTTCAGATCATACTTAGGATACTTCATGATATTATATGATATTGTGGCCCTTCTTCAGCTCCCAGCCCAGAACTCAGTCTAAATGTTGTGATTCCCTGGGGCTCAGTCTTAGACCCCTTCTCCTCCGTTCTTTCTTTTTTTCCAATCTATACTCCCTCCCTAGGTAATTTCATCCTTGCCTTATTGATTTAAATACTCACCATATGCTGATAATGCCAAAATGTATAGCATTAGCTCCAACTTTACCCTTGAACCCCAAAAGTAAACCTCGAGCTGCTTCCCTGACTTGCCCATAGTTCCTGATGGTATCTCTTGCTTCATAATGCCAAACGGGGACGTGTGATCCTTCTTTTGCTTCAGTGTTCTTCACCTCTGTAAATGGACACAAGCATCACCTCCAGGTTACCTTGACGCCTCTCTTTCTCTCACACCACACGTGCTACCCATCAGTGAATCCTGCAGATGATTCCTTCAAAACACTTTCCGCAATCTGACCCTGGCTGGCACCCTGGCCCAAGCCACCATGGGCTCTTGCCTGGATGATTGCAACAGCCCGCAGCTGATCTCCCACCTCCCCACTTCTATGCTGCTTCTCCCACCAGCCTGGTCTCCAGACAGATGCAGGACATTCATTTTAAAATTGAATTCAACGTCCCAAACTCTGCCCAACTCAATGGCTTCTCAGCGTCCTCAGTGTGCCCTGGCTCCTGCTGAGTCACTGCTATCCTTCCAGGCCTTTCTCTCAAACCTCCATCTGCTTCCTGTCAGGTTCTTGCTCCCCTGTTCCTTCTGCATAGAACCCTTTTCCAGTTTCTAGAAGACTCACACCTGGCTTCATTTAGGTCTCTGCTTAAAAGCAACTTCATCATCAGTGGTCTTCTCTGAGGACGTGCTTTCCTCTCCAGGCATTTCCAGCCCCCGCTCCGCACATGTATCCCCACGACCTGGGTTTCCTCGGTTGTCTCCTGCAGTCTGCATGGTGTGCTCTATCTTGCCTTCTTGGATGAGCACGCGTGAGGGTGGAGACCATCTCCCTACGATTCACTCTCTATCCCTAGTCCTCAGGGGAGTGCCAGGCTGAGAGGACCGCATTCTAGAAGTGTGCTCTGCGTGAGCAGTTGTGAAGTTATGCGGCTGGGTTCAGGGTGTGGTTCATCAGTCCCTTTGCTTTGTGTTCATAAAGGATCTCATCAGTGGTGGCTGAGATTCTTTTAGGTTGTGCATGTTCCATTGATACTGTCATCTGATGCCTGGTAGGTAGGACATTCACAGAAAACACTTTATAATAATTTCAATTTTGGATGATTCTAGAATAGGTCAGAAACTCAAGAGTTCTTGTGAAATAAATTGCTTATAGTTTAGTATGGAAAGGGCCTTATTTCATTATATTATTTTTATTTTATTTTTATTTATTTATTTATTTTGAGATGGAGTCTTGCCCTGTTACCCAAGCCAAAGTGCAGTGGCACGATCTTGGCTCACTGCGACCTCCATCTCTTGGGTTCAAGTGATTCTTCTGCCTCAGCCTCCCAAGTAGCTGGGATTACAGGGACCCACCAAAATGCCTGGCTGATTTTTGTGTTTTTCATAGAGACAGGGCTTCACCATGTTGTCCAGGCTGGTCTTGAACTCCTAACTTTAGGTGATCCACTGGCCTCGTCCTCTAAAGTGCTGGGATTACAGGTTGTATTTTAAATTTTAGGTTGAGAATGTGCTGGGATATCTTTAAGATTAATATTAGCATACCATAGCGTTGTTCAGTGAAAAGCTTGTTAAAGTGAATAAGAAATCTCTACATTATTTATAGTTATTAAAATTGTGTTTAGGCATTTACATGGGCATAAAGATTTATTATCTGGCATTCACATTTTTTAAGTTGACATGTGGTAAATTAGTGGTGTTCAGGGTTTGGGGGTTTTATTTTCCTATCAGATTTACAATACAGTTTATACATTTGGTATCCAAACATTACCGCATATCCTTGTCTTTTGTCAGAAATCAGACTGTGCTGCCTAGACTTTAGGATGGTCCATTGTTACTCATATAACCTGCAGATTGAATAATTTATTAGTGTGGTTGATTTGTCTTCAAGAGTCACCAAGAAATCTGAACTCAGCTTAGCATAACATGTCATTGCTGCTTAAACAGAGGAACTCTGTGGACCGCTCCAAGCAAGAATGAACTCGAGTTCATGAGATTTCACTGCAGTTTCCAAAACCATTGGTTACCACTATGAAGCAACAGAACTTTATATTAAAGCCTATACTAAATCTGACTGAGACCAAAAAATGTGTCTAGAATAAAACCCTCGAAGGTGATAATGAACAGAGGCCAGGACCACTGAGGGACTGGGTAATAACATTAACTGCAGAACACAGCATTGTTTATTCTGGTCAACATTACATTTTGTCTCTACTCTTTTCAATTTATGATTACATGCTCTGGAGAGAAAAAACAATAATACCCAAAATTATAATCTTTTAATACAGTCTCTGAAGGACTGTGCTTACTTTATGACTTTGCTCTTTCTGCTAGCCTTCGCTTTTATTGGCCGGCCAGTTCACATCCCCCATCCAGATTACTAAAATTACAAACAGGGGAGGAACTACAGTAGCCAGTCAGTCATACTGTGGAATATTGAAAAGGTCAAATCCATACAGCATTGCACTTAACGTATTGATATATGGAGCATTAAAATGTTGAACACTCCGACTCACAGCCTGGATGGTAACAGAATAAAGAAACCCCATGCCACGGATATGTGTTCCAGAAGGTGACAACGCAGCCGGCCGTAGTGGGGGTCTGAGCCCGTCTTATTTCAGCATGAGGCACTGTAGCCTCTGTTCCCATGACATGAGGTTCCTGGGAGGCATTTACAGTTCAGACTGTCATGTCAGCCTCCCTGCCAACACTAAGAAGGAGGCGCTCTAATGCTCATTCTTAGAGACGTATTGAAAATGCAGCAGAATCTCTTGACTTACTGTGTTTCTTGAGCAAGACCCAAGCCCCTCCCCATGCAGCTACCCCATCTGCACCTGTCCTCAGAGAGTCCCTAGCACACTTCTTGCTCATAGAATTAGATTTTAGATTCATGTTGTCAGGAGCCAAATTGCATTGTTTTTTAGTGCTTGAGGGAAGAAAAAGAAGAACACACACACAAAAAAACACTTCATTTCATGTTATGGGTTGAATTATGTCCCCCAAAAAGATAATGTTGAAGTGCTAATTCAACACCCGTGAATGTGCCTTTATTTGGAAATAGAGTCTGTGCAGGTGTAATCAGGGCACAATAAGGTCATACTGGATTTGGTGGGCCAAAATTCAATCTGACTGGTGTATTTTATAAGAAGAGAAGAGACACAAAGACACAGAGAGGAGACTCACATGCAGACAGAGGCAGAGATCGGAATCATGAGTCCAAACACCTAGGAATGCCAAGGGTTGTCGGCATCCACCCAAAACTAGGAAAGATGCAGGAACAGATTTGCCCTCAGAGCCTCCAGAAGGAAGCAGCTCTACCATCACCCAGATTCTGGACTCCTGCCTCCAGAACTGCCAGAGGATGTGTTTCTGTTGTTTCTAGCCACCCTGTGTGTGGCTGTCCCACAAAGCTAATCGTCCCTTCATTTTATCCTCTCTACCCTCCAAAGCCCTGGTGTGAACACAGCTGGGCTCTGGGAAGCACACAGAGGGTAGTGCCTGGAGAGTCACTTCCTCGAAGCTACTCTCTTGTTCTTTACCTGCCAACACCCAGGGCTTCAAAGCAGAAAAGAAGGAGCAAGGTCAAAACTGTGAAATACTTCTGCCACATTGTTTATGCCTCTCGGAGCTACAGTCATCTCTAATGTGCATTCCCATGACACTGAATGCCAGACTGAGAGCCAGAGGGTCTTGAAACACCAAGAGCTTCTCATTTCTCATGGCCTGTTCCATGAAGGGGCAGCATGCTGTGGGCTGAGAGCCTGTGTGCTGCTGGCTGGGCTCACCTGACCCCCAGTGCTGCTCCTTTCCAGTTCAGTGACTTCAGTTACCTGGATAGTGAAATGGGGCTAATGACATCACTGTGTCCAGATGATGCAAGTTCATAGATGGAGGCTCCTTATACTACGTGTAGTGCCAGCAGTCATCCCACAGTCAACCATTGTTACCAACACTGCAGCAAATCAAAGCATGGTCAGTCCTTCACTCCCTTCTGGGAGTTGAGAATCCCTAGTGGTTGAAGCAAAAGAACCATTTTTTAAAGAGACATAAATGAACCTCTCTGTGTGGTAAGAGAGGTTACATGTTGGGCACACAGACCCTTGAAGAACAATCCTTAGTAAATTTTGCTTCCATTACAATGAACGTCGGAAATATACAGCCCTGGCATTAATAAAATTTCACAGTGAAACCCAAGGGATGGTCATTTTTAGCAAGTGGTGTTCCAAGCCCAACCAAACATTGCTGTGGCTGCAGGGGAGGCACTGGCTGGGGCTGACCCCTGTGTGCAGAGTGGATGGGGAGGAGGAAGCAGTCCCATAATTAAAAGGGGCAGTAGCTGGAGGCAGTCACTATGAAGCTGGGTGTCTTGGTTCCTTCCAGCTGCTATAACAAAACTTCATAAACTCAGTATCTTACAAACAACAAACATTTATTTCTCACAGTTCTGGGTGCTGGGAAGTCCAAGATCAAGATACTGACAGATTTGTTGTGGGGTGAGGGCCCACTTCCTGGGTTGTAGAGGTGGTGTCTTTTTACTCTAACTTCCCGTAGTGAAAGTGGCACATGAACTCTCTCCGGCCTCTTTTATAAGGGCACTAATCCCATTGATGAGGGCCCCACACTCTAACCTCACAGCCTAATCACCTCCCGAAGTCCCCACTTCTTAACACCCCCATGACAGAAATTAGGTTTTAGCATGAATTTTGGAGGATCACAAACATGCAGACCATAGCACATGGAGAGGAGTGCCTTAGTCACAGGAACCAGTAGGGTAGAAGAAGGTCAGAGGGTGTGAGTGAGATAGACAGCCAGCCTCTTGTGAGAAGCCACTGTCCCACAACATGCTTATGAAAATCTTCCTGTGCCATAGGATTGTTAATTAGTTAATATTGATTACCCATCTACTATGTGCCAAGTATTTGTAAGAATAATGTATTTTTTTCCTCAAAGTATAGACTATTATAAAAGAAACGATTCCAGGGTCCATCTTGTACCTGTCAGACCCTAACTGCCTTCACAGAGAAGAGTTAATGGAGCTTGATGTCTTGGGGACTCCTTGTTCATGTTGGTGCACCTGTCCCTGGTTATCGTGATTATTAATATTATAACCTGCCCTAATGTGAAAACGTTTGCATGACTAAAATACAGAATTCATGGGTAGGTTTTTCTTGTATTCTTATTATGCTTTGTTCATTGTTGTTTGTATTTTTAATCAGCAGGTAATGTTGCATTGTATTTAAGAGCATGTGTTGTTGTTTTTATACTCATAATGAGATCTGTACCCAGTTTCATGGAACTCTAGTTTTTGGCCATGACATTCAAGAGGCCAATTGTACTGAAGTCTTTTTTTTTTTTCCTTTATGTGAAAAACCTGTTTCTTTCTTTCTTTCTTTTTTTAATGAGATTTATTTCTGGGCTAATGATTTTTATAGAAAAATAGAATCATATGGTTACATTTTAGTAAATGTCAGCATATAATACCAAAGATTTATTCCCAGCTGAGTGAGCAAGACTTATGGCTGTGAAATGTATGAACCACTTAAGCTAATGAATTAGGTCAGAATAAATTAAGAAAACATACATCAAGTTCTAGAGAATTGCAATGTAATTTTTATTGCACTAATCCATACATTCACCTAAGCAATGGTAAGTCCCCATAACATTTAGAAGGAGAGGCCAACATTAATATTAGTAGTTAACATTATTTGATTGTCTGAAATATTAAATAAATAAACCCTCCCAGGTTTTCCTCACTCTTTTATTTTCTATGACTATTACTGTGATACAAAATTTGGGAAATGAAGAAAAGTTTAAATATTATAATAAGAATTACCTGTAATTTTCACTGCCTGGATTTAAGGAACTATTAACAGTTTTGTGTCATAATATGTTGTCTTTTTGTGAACTAAAATAAAATTTAAGAGATAATACTGACTTAATCATCCATCTGATCAACACATAGTTCTTGATTACACAGAATCTACCAGGGGCTAGGGAAGATACTAGAGTTACAAAGATTGATAAAACCAGCTCTTGACCTCAAGGAGTTTATAGTTGACTGTAATTATGAAACAACCCAATAAACCCTCTAAGAATGACATTAACAAAGGGTTCTGGTAGTCCAGAGAAGAAAATAAACTCTGCATGAACTAGTAGAGAAAGCATCACAGGAGAGTGACCTATAGGCTGGAGAGGGAAAGAGTGGGGATAAGCCTGGCCATGCTGAGCTTGTAGGATCCACAGACGTGTAGCAGGGGTTGCTCCAGGGAGAGGCCAGGGATGGAGGCCAGAGCACAGCTGCCTGTCAGCAAGGGACCAGCAAGAAAGTCAAGCAGAAGGCGGGGGCTGCAGGGTAGAGAGCCTTGTAGTCATGCTAGGAACTGTGGAGTTTATCCCGTAGTGCTGTGAAGTCCAGGGTAATAATGATGATGGCTATTACTCCTGCTGAGTTTTCTACATGGTGGATTGAGTTGGGTTTGGAAAAGCTCAGACACAAAGCTCAGGGGGACTAGTGTTTCTTTAGGGCTGCTGTTTCTGTGTGGGCCAGACTTTCCTTGGTTATGTTGATCCTAGAAGACTGACACTGGCCTGAGAGCCTCACTCATTGTCTTAATTCTCCTCATAAATGCAGCACAGTGTAAAGCCTGGAGTTACCCAGGTGCCTGGCTCTCGCACGGAAGGTGTGAGTCTCCCATTACAAGGTCCAGCACCCACTGTGGGGACTGATGGGGTACGGAGTGTAAGGCATCTTCAGCTGAGCGTCTGCCAGCACAACTCCCTGGCCATTCCACAGTATGCTGGGAGTGCTCTGGCACCTCTCACTGCTTTCTTCCAGGCAACAATGTTTGACCCATGGTAGTATCCAATCAGTTAGTCTCACCTCATTCAGGACAGTGAGGGGCCGAGGTTTTTATTTTTTCCTTTTCTTTAATAAACTATCTTTTAAAAAGCAATCATAATTTCTGTGAAAGTCAGACATTTTGAAGTAAATTTGCCTTGCATGTATTTTTTATTTGTTGCAGTGACTCACTGATTTTTTTCTTACTTAATAAGCAGAGGTGAGGGGTAGCTCTGTGTGAGTATTGGAGGAACCTGCAGCAGTGGTCCCTAACCTTTTCTGGCACCAGGGACCAGTTTCATGGAAGACAGCTTTTCCACAAACAGGATGAGGAGAGTGGTTTCAGATGAAACATTCCAGCTCAGATCATCAGGCATTTTAGCATCTCATAAGGAGCACGCAACCTACATCCCATGCATGTCTAGTTCACAGTAGGATTTGTGCTCTTATGAGAATGTAATGCTGCCACTGAGCTGACGAGAGGTGGAGCTCAGGTGATAATGCTCGCTGACCCATTCACCTCCAGCTGTGCAGCCCAGTTCCTATTAGCCTACGGACAGGTACTGGTCTGTGGCCTGGGAGGTTGGGGTCCCCCTGCCGTATATTGGGTTTCTCTGAGGATGTCCCAAAATAGATACTATAATTTATTCTCCATCTTAGCAGTGAAGAAACAGGATAAAAGAGGCTCATGGGACTGCCCAGGTGTGATAGGCTAGTAAGCCACCCAGCCGGGATGGAATCCAGGCTTATCAGCTCCACATGCTGCCCCCAGGAACCTGAGCCAGGAGGCAGGAGCAGACTCTGATGGCCGGGCTGGGCATGGGCTGGAGTGGGCAGACACCTGACCTGGTGGAGAAGACAAGGCAGGGAGCCCTAATGTTCCCCATCAATGGGGAGGATGCCTTGGGGCTGCTAAGAGGGTGAAGAGGAGGCTTATCGGTACGGTGTTTCACACAGTGGACGTTCATACAAGACTTGGTATGAAGAAAAGGCCGACCACATGTTTTGTTATTGTGTCGTTCCTGAATTTAAAAATCACTACTGGAAGTCAGAATTGCCACCTAGACCTAAAATGTTTGATACTAATATAGGGTGAGTGGACCAACTTCCAAAGGATGTTTGGACGTGGAATGAACAAGGTTGGGTGACTTATTGGAAGTCGGGAGCAGGGAAGAGGCATTCAAGGTGAATCTAAATTTCCAGCATGGAGCCTACCTACCTGAATGTTCAATGATAGTATTAAGAAATCCTAAAAGAATTTCAGATCTGATTTGGAGGGTAGAGATGTCGGACATCATCTCCTGCCATCCACATGGAAATGTACGGTTTTGCAATAGTCATGAAAACTCAAGAAAATCAATAGAAAAAAATGTTTTAAGACCTTCATAGGTTGTGGGTAACACCCTCCATGAGCACCGAGGAAGGAGAACTGTCCAGATCCCAGGCACAATTAGTGCCTGAAGAATATTTTAGTTTATAGTGTTACTGCTCAGCTGTTTCCTTTATATAATCCTTCATATATAATCATATATTAGTTTATAGAATTAGTGCTTGAAGTGTAACTTACTGCTTACATGTATTTAGTTTATGTAGTCATACTTAATACTTATATCTAGCATACTTAGTTCTATATAATCTTTCTATGTAATCATATAGGTATTGTAGTCGGAGCTGTACTGACACATTTAGTGCTGATCTATAGCATCCTTCTGATTATATATGAAGGATTATGTAAAGGAAAGAGCTGAGCAATAACACTATAAACTAAAATATTCTTCAGGCACTAGTCGTGCCTGGGGTCTGGACAGTTCTCCTTCCTCAGTGCCCATGGTGGGTGTTACCCACAGTAGGTTGAGTTTGGTGGATACATTCAACTCTCTTCCATATCAGCCTCAGTTGCCTGGATGCTGGCCACATATAGAGTTAGCCAACCATATTCCATATTTAGAAACATAATACTAAATCTATATTAAATATTAAATTATTTAAATATTCCCATGGTTTAGAAGGTAAGAATGTTCTTTGGGTTTTGTTTTTCTTTTTTTACCAGTATAATTTAACTCAAGCCTTTTGAGTTTCAAAATCAGTTGTTGCTTTTAATAAAATAAGCTTAAACAAATTTTTACCAGTTCTTTTATTGGTCAGTTTTGTTTTAAAATAACTTATTTGTTTTAAAATCCAGACTGAAATTCTTCTCAGTATTTGGGGGAAAAAAAAAAGTCCATCTGCCAGTTTATAAACAAGCCAGTATATAAGCTTTGACACATGTAGGTTGCCGTGAATAACCGTGTTCTATTAAATGACCAGTCACAATTTAATATTTTACTATAATATTTCTTTTCCCATCTGTCTGTAGTATTAGGCTGTATTTTAAAGGATACCAGTTCTACGAAGTTGTCCTATCTATAAATAAAGTGACAGTTGCTTGAACAGCTAGGCTGCACTCAGCCAATAGCCCGGCCGTTTAGAAAGCTGAACAGAACACTTCACCCTGTGTTGACAGTGAGAACAAATTCAACATCCTTAAGTGATCTGTACACCTCTTTCCCATAAAAGGAAGACCTTCTATTTCCTTTGCTCTTCTTGTCTCTACCCGAGAAATTTAAACCGTGAGGAGGAGTTGCATCTCTTATTTTTCCCTAAAAGCTGCATCTCTGTTGGCATTTCTGGTGGAGTCCGCACGGCTGGACATTTGGGGTTGCTTTACATAACCTGGCATGTGAGGGACCCAGGTCACTTCTCCTCCTCTACGTCTCATGGCTCCTGACCTCTCATGCCCTGGAGAAGCCTGCCTCTCAGGAAGTGACTTACCAGAAATGGGGCCAGAATTTATACATCGAAGGGGTTTAGGGGCAAGATCAGTGTGGAAGCAGGCTCCAGAGAGAAGCTGCAGCAACACAGCTCCTGGAAGCGCTGCTTTGGCCTCTGGGTGCTGTTGATTCTCGGGCCAGCGAAGGGCGGAGCCAAAGCCAACGCAGTCTGCTTCCCGATGTGCAGTGTCCCAGCCTTGCTCCCAGGGGCTGCTCCTCAGGGTCCACCACCCACCCTCTTAGCCCCGAGCTGGCTGTTGGGAGCTTAGAGAATCATAGGAAAGAAGGAGGCAAGGGAAGCATGGAGGGAGGACAGAGTTTCACTTAGACCGAATATAATGGAATATTGTTATTAAAATCATACATAGGGTGAAATCCTTTGCATTTTAATAAAAACTACAAGTTGTTAAATATAGTAACCTGGCGGTGAGATAACATCTAGTATTTCTGTCTCATCTGGAGACAAAACTTGCCTGACCTGCACTCTTGGTGGCAAATCCTGGCATGAACTGCAGCGAAGCTGTTTATTTCCTTGACTTATTCCACTAGGTACAAATATTCATGTATTTCACCACAGATGTATCCATGTGTTCAATTAGACCCTGCTGTGGGTCTACATAAAATACGGCCTATACTCTGTATTACCTTCCTAAAATCTGAGAAGTTCTGGAACCTCGGATTTCAGATACAAAGTAGGAACCCACATTCGTATTCTCATATGACAGAGGACAACACAAAGACACCGAGGTCTGGTGGCGGAGCTAGGGTTTAACTCCCCGGAGGCTGTCGTATGTGCCACCGCTTGGTGCCACTGTCTACCACTCACCAGGGGGGCCCTATACTTCCAAGACAAAGAAGCAAATAAAAATACTGCCGCCGCCACCACCTCTCAGAACAACAAAGTCGTCTCCCATCCATTGCTGTCACTGTGGAGGCTGCTAAGTCCAGGTGAGTGGGTGAAGACATGCACGCCCTGCTCAGTGGAGGCGGTGACAGTCTGCATCCAGGTCGGCACAGGCAGAGTGCAGTCAGGCTAAATCTCATCGCAAAACAGCACGTTCCTCCTAGAACCCCTCTACTCGCACTTACTAAATCTCTTCATTCCATCCCTGATGGCTTACTGAAGAATTGTTTTTAAGCTAACATTCACGTTATGAATTTTCCCTCTGTGCAGCTCTTTCCTCATTCTTCTATACAGAAATAGGATACTTATTTTTTTAAGTATTTACTTGTACCACACTCTTTTTTTGTTTGTTAGTTTTTTGTTGTTTGTTTATTTTTGAGATGGGAGTCTCGCTGTGTTGCCCAGGCTGGAGTGCAATGGCACGATCTAGGCTCACTGCAGCCGCTGCCTCCTGAGTTCAAGCAATTCTTCTGCCTCAGCCTCCTGAACAGCTGGGATTATAGGCATGCACCACCATGCCTGGCTGATTTTTGTATTTTAGTAGAAATGGGTTTCACCTTGTTGGCCAGGCTTGTCTTGAACTCCTGACCTCAGATGATCCGCCCGCCTTGGCTTCCCAAAGCGCTGGGATTACTGGCGGGAGCCACCACACCCAGCCTACTTGTACCACACGTTTATTCAATACTTACCTGTCAGGCACTGTTCTAGATGTTGATGATGTTGCTGTATACAGTGCCACACCCTCTGCCATCACAGAACCTGCACTTTGGTAGTGAAAATGGACAAGAAATTAATAAAGAAGTAAATATACAGAAATGAGATAGCACTTGCTGTGGAATAAATGAAAGCAGGTGATGGCGGCTGGGGCAGGTAGTGGTGGGGAATGGTGTTCCTGCAGTCTAGGAGGTGGTCAGGGGAGGCCTCCACAGTAGATGATAACTGAAGATAGATCCAGAGGAACTGGGTTGGGCAGCCACACAGATGTCTGGGGAGGGGAGTTCCAGGCAGACCGAGCTGCAGACACACAGGCCTGAGATGGCTCCTGAGTGGCTGAGTAGAAAGCAGTGGATGTCCCCTGCCAGGGCCCAGTGAGTGTGGAGAAGAGCAGGGTGGGTGCAGAGAAATAGCAGGGCCCTGGGTTCAGAGAACCCTGTCAGGCTTCATGAGGGTCTCTGCTTGTCTTTAGGATAAGATGAGAAAGGATCGAAGAGTTCTAAGCAGAAAGTCAGATCTTACTTTAGGGGCCGCCGTGCTGAGAGAAGTCTGGAGTGAAGATGACACAGAAGTTTCCTGTGCTAACCCGTATCAGAGATGACACAGGCTTCCACCAGCAGTGGCCGTGGTGAGGTCGGTAAGAAGCCGCCTGTCTGCACATACGAGAGGTATGTGGGTTAGGTGCCAGCGTGAGACAGGGAGCAGAGTGAAAGATGATACTGTGGGATTCGGCCTGAGTCACTGAACCCTGAGCTGTCCATATAGTGAGACAGGGAGTGCAGTGGGAGCAACAGGTTTTGGGTTAAAATCAATCGTTTGAGATTCAGGTTCCAATGGGATGTTCAACCGAAGTCGAGACTTGCCGTGATCAGCAAACAGGTGGTCTTTAAAGGCAAGAAGGGATAAGATCGGGAAGGGTGTGGGTGCAGAGCAGAGGTGAGGTCTGAAGCCTGAGCCTATAGCAGCAGAGTCCAGACCTGTGAGAGGAGGACCAGACAGCAGAGGGGAAAGATGGGCCCAGGACACAGGAAGGCAGCCCAGAGAGCTGAGGTCACTGCCACTGTTCATGTCTGGGTTTTCCTTTTGTTCACGGCCACACTCCTTTTTAAGGAATGGGCCATGCTCATCATCTGTCTTGCCAGCTCACCATTTTTCCTTTGTGAATCTTCAGCCACGTGTCTTTGATCCTCACATAAATTACCTGTTAGTTTTTATTCCATCCCTGGTTTTTCCTTTGATATGGTTTTTAGAATTATGCCTCTCCTTTCAAGTTTCATAACCACCATATTCATCCCTGGCCCCTATTAGTAGTAACTGAGTTATTGCAATAACCTCCTTGAGTCACCAGCTCTTCCACTTTGACCCTCTGGTGCATCTGAGTCCTGCAGCCTTACCAGGCATCCAGAGCACTGCTGTAATTCTGTGATTCTCATGCTTCAGCTCAGCAATGCAGCTACTTGAATCAAGGCCAAACCACCTCATTTGAGCAGAGCAATAGCCTCCCTTCTACTTAAATAATATTTTCCATCACAGTTCTAATAGCAGACTAATAGTTCTAATAATTGTAGTCATAGTTATAATAGTAGTCACTGTAGCAACAACAGTCACAATGGTATTTGAGATCTTACTAAGTCCCAGCTGCTGCCATTCACATACATCATCTCATTTAATTGTTACAGCAACTCCAAGGAGAGTTATTATAACCAGTACCCCTCCCTAGCTGAGCTCTGACTGTATGAACTCAGTAACAAATGGGATTTAGATAACACATCTCTGTCCAGACTCACCATCAAGTATCTCATGATCCACACCTAGAACCTGAATAAATGTGGCTAGAAAGCCATCCCTGAGTCACCGCTTCCTGCAGAGGATACCCAGAGGCTTAGAAAGACCACTCACAACTTGCTGAGGTCGCAAAGCCAATGACAACAAGCCTAGATCTGACCTCAGGCCCATCTGACTCCAAAGTCCAGCCTGGAGACTGTGTCCTCCAGGGCCTCTGCCCACCTGCTTTTGTGTCAGGTTTCCTTCCAGTTCCTCGAGTGACACCAAGCATCTCATCACAGCCCTTTCCCAGTGAGAATCCTCCCGTCCATCCTTATGCCCAGCCCATACCATCTGGCCCTGGCTGCCCCACGTTTAGCATTGTATCCTCAGCAGTGAACTAGCCTTACAGAAAGCTCTGTGCCTTAATCTCATGCCAAGGTAGACAAATAGGACAGACCCAACCACTGCACCATCACCGGGCCTGCTTAATCCTGCATGTGAAATTCAGTGTATCATGCATTTTTCATGTCATCTACATTGTGCTGGGCTCAAAATAAATGAGTCCTCAAAGAGGCAGCCATTAGACTCCTATATTAAGAATAGAATTATATGTAATTACCTTTGAACATTTCTGACACAGCAGACATGCTATAAGTGCCCAGGATACATTTACGTCTTGATGCCCTAGAATACTGAGTGGCATTGGCCTAGAGCACTGTGAGCAGTGCTATACCCACCTCTTCTATACCTAACCGAGAATGTGGCAGTCAGCATAGCTGAAGCATAGAACACAGATTTGCCAGGCAGTCACAGCCAAGGAGAATGAGGGAACCAGCAGTTAGGGGGCAGGTAAGCATGTGCTACATGGCAGCTGCTGTGCTCAGCACAACGTGAGTTCCAGGGACTCACCTCTGGGCCTCTTTTAGTCCTCAGTTTCGTATTCTGTGCCCTCTGAAGTAGGTTCAGAATCTTCTAGACAGACAGAATTAATAAATAAAAAAATGAATTGTCACACATAGAACTTTTAGCATGCATGACTTGGACAACATAAGGGGTTAAAAATTGAGCCCATTTTAATAACAGTTCCTTGCTGTTGATATTTATTTCTTCTATTTAATTCTAAAACAGTATGCTGTCAGTATCATAGAATATCGCATTATCTTCCTCGGTGAATTGTCGTTAACATCTGCTTCTTAAGGATGAAATATTTGTAAAGTTGGAGGAACTACTTAAAGCTCTATTATTTCACATGTCCCCAAGCTCCACCTCTTATAAATTTTTTGTACCAATAAAGACAGCCTGTGATTTGTAAAATTTGTGCTCATAGTAATTAAAAATATGACCTTTATCCAGATCTTGTTGCAGAGGCACTTATGAATTCCTCTAAAGTACGCTCTCCAGCTGTTATTGTTGTTAGAAACATGTTTCCACTGGTTGACTTTTCAAAGATGATTTCTAGTTTTAAATGATTAACTTTGCTACTGTGTTGTAAGTCACTGGACTGAAAGGGGTAATTGTGGTTGAAAGACTAGCACAGGAGAACTCTTTTTCTCTTTATGGAAAGGTGATGAGATCTCATGTAATAATTGACCAATGCTTCCAATTAACGGAGCATGGCTCATGAATAATACAATTATTCTTTTGATTAAAGTAATCTCAGAAAGAAATTGCATTTCTGAAAAAAAATACAATTCAATATATACATGGCATAGTAAATTCCCTTGCTTTTTTATTGATGGAGTTTATCATGCAAGGTAAATGGAAATAAGAAAACTCTACAATGTGGCTGAAATTTGTGTGACATCCTTTTAAAATGTGAGTAGTTTCAACTAGCATACCCTTTTTTTTTTCTTTGAGACAGAGTCTCGGTCTGTTGACCAGGCTGGTGTGCAAGGGGGCAATCTCGGCTCGCTGCAACCTCTGCCTCCCAGGTTCCCCCAATTCTCCTGCCTCAGCCTCCCAAGTGGACGCCTGCCACCATGCCTAGCTAATTTTTTTGTCTCTTTGGTAGAGAAAAAGTTTTACCATGTTGACCAGGCTGGTCTGGAACTCCTGACCTCAAGTGATTCACCCACCTTGGCCTCCCAAAGTGCTGAGATTACAGATGTGAGCCACCATGCCCAGGCTAGCATACCTGTTTTAAATTCATGTTTCAAGTTGATCTAGATGGGGAACCAATTTATTTATTTATTTATTTATTTTATTTTTTTTTTTAGAATAAAAAGAATGAGAGAAAGGAAGAGGAAGAGATTTTAGAAAAAGAGAAAAGGAGAAAGAAAGAAACAGCAAAAGAAAGAAAAAATGAAAGAGAAAGAGGAAGAGATTTTAGAAAAAGAGAGAAAAG
>CAUYQU010098441.1:0-12643 GCA_963574635.1 Cheracebus regulus | reverse complement strand
AGAAATGGAAATATAGAGGAATTGAAATTGAAACAGGAAATAGCTGTCATACTGGGACATTCTTTTGATGGGGAGAAAAAAAACTCATTTTTTATTTTAACTTAAATTTTCCTAGTATCTTTTTTTTTTTTTTTTTTTTTTTGAGATGGAGTTTCGCTCTCATTGCCCAGGCTGGAGTGCAATGGCATGATCTCGGCTCACTGCAACCTTAGCCTCCCGGTTCAAGCAATTCTCTTGCCTCAGTCTCCCGAGTAGCTGGGATTACAGGCATGTGCCACCACACCTGGCTAATTTTGTATTTTTAATAGAGATGGAGTTTCTCTAAGTTGGTCAGGCTGGTTTCGACCTCCTGACCTCAGGTGATCCACCCAGCTTGGCCTCCCAAAGTGCTGGGATTACAGGCGTGAGCCATTGTGCCTGGCCATATAAGTTTTACTGTTAATAACTGCTAAGTAAGCAAAATGGAGCCCAGCAAGTAAAATATTTCACATTAAAAAAACAAACATAGGTCAGGTCTAAGTTTAAGTTATCACTTTTTGGAGAGATATAGGTTTATAAGGTGTAATTGTTGGCCTTTGACTTCAAATCACAAGCAGGAGAAGAGGTTATTATAGTGAGCATGAAGGTGGTTGTATCTCTCTCTGTCAAAACCCAATTTTATCATTTACAACCCCCCCAGAAAAGTAGCTAAAGTAGCTTTCTCTGTATCAGGTTTCATCAGAAAGAAGATTCTGCCCTTCCTAAGTCTCTACGTTCGCAGGTTCCTGATGTTCTGTCACTTGATGGATGACAACACCCCCTCACACATTCCCTGGCTTTAGACATCTGTTTTTATGGCTGCAATGGAGCTTCCTTCTTAGTCTGGGAGGCAGTTCAGAGCAGAAATTTTAAATGTTGCTTCAAGGTGGCTCATGCCTATAGTCCCAGCACTTTGGGAGGCCAAGGCAGGAGGATCCTTTGAGCCCAGGAGTTCAAGACCAGCTTGGGCAGCATAGCAAGACCCCGTCTCTAGGAAAAATACAAAAATTAGCTGGGCATGATGGCACATGGCTGTGGTCTCAGCTACTCAGAAGGCTGAAGTGGGGGATCGCTTGAGCCCAGGAGTTCAAGGCTACAGTAGGCCATGATTGTGCCACTGCACTCCAGCCTAGCTAGGTGACAGAACAAGATTCTGTCTCAAAACACAACAAACAAACAAACGTTGCTTGCAAGCAGACTAGGGTTTGAATTCCAGCCTCTGCTACTCAAGTATACCTCAGGTAAACCCGACTTCTGAGCTCGAGTTCCCCACCTGTAAAATGGGGATGGTGACTACTTATTTCAAGTAGTATCATGGCCCTTTACTAGGAAAATGTCCCCCAAGTACAGTGACGGGCACTTGTGTAAGGCTCAATCCATGGAGCTGCTGTCATTTTGTTTGCATAGGGTGCAGTGAGATTTGGGTGAGTTGGGCCAGGCACACCAATCACGCCTTGTTTTTATTTGTTGGGTAAGCGTCACTTCCTTAATGTAATTATCATATGCCTAATATAGGAACTCATTTTCATTTTCTCAGTTGAATGTATCACCAGATTCCTGGAGGACCAGGGCCCTGGAGACCAAAAGTACCCAGGGATTAGCGCTTCAGCATGGCAGCCTGGCTGCTGTCCTGCCTCCTAGGGAAAACTCCGGGCCTTTTCACACTGCAGCAAAATCCCCCAGGGTCCTTAGAAGAAACAGAGTTGGCCAGGCGTGGTGGCTCATGCCTGTAATCCCAGCACTTGGGGAGGCCGAGGTGGGCGGATCATGAGGTCAGGAGATAGAGACTATCCTGGCCAACACGGTGAAATCCCGTCTCGGCCAAAAATACAAAAATTAGCTGGCTGTGGTGGCACATGCCTCTAAATCCCAGCTACCTGGGAGGCTGAGGCAGGAGAATCACTTGATCCAGGGGTTGGAGGTTGCAGTGAGCTGGGATGGTGCCACTCCACTCCATTCCAGCCTGGCAATAGAGTGAGACTCAGTCTCAAAAAAAGAAAAAAAAAGAAGAGACCAGAGTTTATGATCAATCTCAGAGCCCTGGACTGGAAGCCCCAGAGGCCTCTCTCACTGTGTGGAGGAAATTCAGGGTGGTCCGCTGACTCATTCAAAGTCTCACCACAAGTTTAAGGAAGATGGCTGGGCATGGTGACTCACACCTATAACTCCAGCACTTTGGGAGGCCCAGGTGGTAGGATTCCTTGAGCCCAGGAGTTTGAGACCAGCCTGGGCAACATAATGACACCCTATTGCTACAAAAAATTTAAAAAATTAGCTGGGTGGGGTGGGGGTGGCAGGGATGGGGGACATAGGCCTGTAGTCCTAGCTACTTGGAAGGCTGAGGTGGGAGGATCACTTAAGCCTGAGAGGTAGGTAGAGGCTGCAATGATCACATCATTGCCCTCTAGCCTGGGTAAACAGAGTGAGACCTTATCTCAAAAAGAAATTTTTTTTTTTGAGACAGGGTCTCACTCTGTCTCTAGGCGCCAGGCTAGAGGGCAGTGGCGTGATCTCGGCTCACTGCAATCTCTGCCTCCTGGGTTCAAGCAATTCTCCTGCCTCAGCCTCCCAAGTGGCTGGGGCTACAGGCATGTACCACCACGCCCAGCTAATTTTTGTATTTTAGTAGAGATGGGGTTTCACCATGTTGGCCAGGATGGTCTCAATCTCTTGACCTTGTGATCCGCCCACCTCTGCCTCCCAAAGCGCTGGGATTACAGGCATGAGCCACCACACCCAGCCAAGAAAAATTTTTGAAGGAAGAGTTGGGTTGGCCGGGCGTCGTGGCTTATGCCTATAATTCCAGCACTTTGGGAAGCCAAGGCAGGCACATCACAAGGTCAAGAGTTCTAGATCAGCCTGGCCAATATTGTGAAACCCTGTCTCTACTAAAAATACAAAAATTAGCCAGACGTGGTGGCGCATGCCTGTAATTCCAGCTACTCAGGAGGCTGAGGCAGGAGAATCACTTGAACCCGGGAGGTAGAGGTTGTGGTGAGCCGAAATGGCACCACTGCACTCCAGCTTGGTGACAAAGAGACTCTGTCTCAAAAAAAAAAAAAGGAAGAGTTGGGTCTAAAACCCAGGTTTGATTCCTTCTTTTTCTTTCCTTTCTAAAAGTCACTTTTTTTTTTTTGAGACAGAATCTCACTCCATTGCCCATGCTGGAGTGCAGTGGTGTGACCTCGGCTCACAGCAACCTCCACTGCCTGGGTTCAAGCGATTCTCCTACCTCAGCCTCCTAAGTAGCTGGGATTACAGGTGCCCGCCATCACACCTGGCTAATTTTTGTGTTTTTGGTAGAGACGGGGTTTCACCATGTTGGCCAGGCTGGTCTCAGACTCCTGGCCTCAAGTGACCTGCCCGCCGCGACCTCTCAAAGTGCTGGGATTACAGGAGTGAGCCACTACGCCCGGCCCTAAAAGTCACTTTTTAAAAAAATTATAAAAATCATAATGACCACTGCAGACAACTTAGAAAAGAGTTTTTCTATTTATATAACAACAGTGGGGTCACACTGCAAATACACTTAGTACTCCACTTTTTTCTACTTCATATTGTATGAAATTTGTTTCTATAACAAAATTGTGAGCACCATGTGGACAGAGACCATATCTGCCCTGGTTGTCACTACACACTTTACACCTACCAGATGCTGGCACTAGTAGGCATTCAATAAACTGCAGAGTGAGTGAATGACCCATGGCGTGGCCACTCTCAACTTTGCAGATATTTAAGTTACTATGAACAAGGCCAAATGAACAGCCAGATTCATTCGTCTATCTGTACACATCTCTATCTCCTTAAGACAAATTCCTAAAAGCAGAATTGCTGGGTCCAAGGGTATTCCCATTGTAATGCCTTGGATATCTGATGCCAAATTGCCCTCTGGAAAGGCAATCTTCATTTCTATCCTCCACCAGTCGTACAAGAGAGTGAACATCTAGTTTTCTCCATAGAGATGAGTATATGAGTTAAGAGGGTGTGAGGAAGATGGAACTGAGGAATCCTTCAGCAGGTGTTTTAGTGAAAAGCTGATGGCTAGACTTGAAGTTCGCTCTGATATGCAGCAAGCCCACATAGGATAAAACGTCTTTCTGAACTTTCACCAACCTCCCTCTGACATCCTCTCTGTTGAAAAACACTGTGTGAGATGATGGGGGGATGGATGCAGCAAACCACCATGGCACGTGTATACCTATGTAACAATCCTGCACCAACTGCACATGTATCCCAGAACTTAAAGTATAATAAATGAAAAAAAAAGGAAAAAATAAAATAAAAAGACACTGTGTGGGACCTAATATTGCCTCAAGGAGAAGTACAAACTCCCACCATCCAAATATATACTCTACTAGGAAACACACCCCGGCAGGCTCCCAAGGGCACAGCACAGGAAACCCAGTCTTTCCACATAAACACTGACCCACACCAAATCTATGTTTCTGTGCTACCAAGTCTGTTTCGCTTGACTTGTCTGTAAATATCTGCAGTTGAAAGTCATCATCTGGCCAGGCGTGGTGGCTCATGCCTGTAATCTCAGCACTTTGGGAGGCCAAAGTGGGCAGATCACGAGGTTAGGGGTTCAAGACCAGCCTGGCCAACATAACAAAACCCCGTCTCTACTAAAAATACAAAAATTAGCCGGGTGTGGTGGTGGGTGCCTGTAATCCCAGCTACTCGGGAGGTTGAGGCAGGAGAATCACTTGAACCCAGGAGGCAGAGGTTGCAGTGAGCCAAGATCTTGTCATTGCACTACAGCCTGGGCAATCAGAGCAAGACTCCGTCTCAAAAAAAAAAAAATTCATTGTCCACAGTGGTTTCCTGATGCCTTTCTTCTTACATGTACACATTAAAGCTCTACTGTAGCCTCAAAACACTTTTCTTTTTTCTTTTTCTTTTCTTTTCTTTTTTTTTTTTTTTTGAGATGGAGTCTTGCTCTGTTGCCCAGGTTGGAGTGCAATGGCACAGTCTTGGCTCACTGCAACCTCTGGCTCCCGGGCTCAAGCAGTTCTCTGCCTCAGCCTCCCAAGTAGCTGGGATTATAAGTGCCCACCACCATGCCTGGCTAATTTTTTGTATTTTTAGTAGAGATGGGGTTTCACCATCTTGGCCAGGCTGATCTTGAACTCCTGACCTGGTGATCCTCCCGCCTTGGCCTCCCACAGTGCTAGAATTACAGGTGTGGGTCACTGTGCCCAGCCTAAAACACACTTTTTATATTTGTTTCTTAGAAAAAGTTGGGTTCTTCCTCATATAAAATTAGCTAAATACAATCCAGATGAATGTATCGATCAAAGAGTTCATATCACTTCCCCTGCCCCATCTCTTGGTCAAGGAGCTGATTTGTGAGAAGAAAATGGAGCACTGTAGATGCTGAAGCTGAAAGTCCCCAGCCCAGGATCTGCAGAAGGTGGGTGCTCGCTGGGAAGCCAGCAGAACCATCTCAGCAAGGAGAGGCTCCAACACCCGCATGCGCCCTCCCTGCACCACACCATCCTATACACAAGGCACTTGGGATACGATCGTGACCATCAGCTTGATCCTCGTCCCCCTCGCCCAGTGCTCCTCCCTGTCTCCTCCCACGAGGCTGAGAGTTGACTGCCCTGGGAAATCACTGACTTCTCACCATGACCCTATCAGACCGTGCAAAAGATGAAAAGTTACTTATATTCTCTACATAAGAAATCCTGGGCCGGGTGTGGTGGCTCACATCTGTATTCTCAGCACTTCGGGAGGTCAAGGCAAGAGGGTGGCTTGAGCCCAGGAGCTCAAGACCAGCCTGGGCAACATCAAGAGACTCTGTCTCTACAAAAAATACAAAAACTAGCCAGATGGGGTGGTGCGGCGCCTGTAGTCCAAGTTACTCCGGAGACTGAGGTGGGAGGATCCATTGATCCTGGGGGTCTAAGCTGTAGTGAGAGCTGTGATTGCACCACTGCACTCTAGCCTGGGCAACAGAGCAAGAACCCTGTCTCAAAAAAAAAAAATTCCTGGATTCAAATCCCACTTCTGTCACAAAATTATTGGGTGAAGTTACCTTCTAGGTCTTCATTTCTCCATCTTCAAAGTGGGATGATTTCTGCATCTCTCTTGTGTGTTACAGGAACTTTCCAAGGAATTAAGCACAAAGGTCTTTCATGTGTTCTGAGAGACAAAGTACCTCTTGAAATTCAGTGTATTCCTTTGTTATGAGGGCTGCTTTCCTGGCTTACTGATCGAACACAGCTCTTCTATCCAACCCTTCTCCATACCTAAGTTTCTGGCGGCAATGTCAGTAGGCTAGGCTATCTCCTAACCTTCTGAATCATCTGTGACGTCTTAAAAGTCCATATGGCTCTTCAAAATCAATTAATATGAGCTTCCCTTTACCTTATATCCTCTTCTTATATTTATACACACATACCCACACAATAGGGCGGTCCAAATTCTTTCCTTTGTCTCAAACTCCAAGTCTCCGGTACTCAACAGATAAAAATCTCCAAGCCCATGTTCACATTTATCCATCAAAGAAATTTAATAGTTCAACATGTCACACAGCAAGTCAATCAGAGGACTGAGAAATAAATACAGAAGTTCTGAAGTCCATGTTTCCAGTTTTCTTGTGATAGGAACAAGACAGAATTTATTTGAGAAGAAAATGCCAAGGTGACATTTGGAATTACCACGTTTGTGGGGGGCAGAAGGCCAACTTATAGGACATTCTGCAATCTCGTTTGGACCAGTAGGTGAGTAGCTTGCCAGATCCACAACCCCCTATGCATGCAATTCAGCCAACTCACCATGGAGGTCTGACAGCTTTGCCTCCCTCCCTCCGCAACTGAAGGGTAGTTTTCCATCAGGCAGCCTCTAGGAACTGGGAGCTCATGGGGAGATCCAGAACACTGCCCTTTTAAAGAAACCCAGCTGACCTTAGGTCAGATTTCTTGAGTTAAGGGGAAACAATAGGGGCCAGGAGTGGGAGGGGGTGGTCCAGAAAGAGGACAAAGCAGAACAAGACGGCATCTCTGTCACTCAAGCTGCACTGGCCAAGCCACCTTGTTCCTAAGCCACTGACAGTGCTGCCGGGACCCACTTGGTGAATGGGGGCAGAGTCAATGGCCTGTCCACTCCATTTTCTACTCCGCAGGGGCAATGGCACTGGGCCAGGCCGGTCAGTGGAGTCACCTGCAGCTCTTGACCCTCTCCACTCACAGGTCTGCTTAGCGCTCCATACCCTCAGATGAGCGTTGGAATCACCTGCACCGAGGTGTCCTCATCTGCCCATGAGGGGCAGGAATCGCTCCTCTTTAAAGTTCCTTCGGCTCAGAAAACGAACAGTCTCAACTTTATCTTTGCTTCCTGTGCCTTGCATGAAAATAACTTTCAAGACTTGCCTGTTAAACGAATCTGGGACATGTGGCATGCCACGAAAGTCCCGCAGGGTGAATTCCTTCCTAGGTATCCATGGGACACTTATCCATTGCCTAGCCTGGAGGCAACATCCTCCTACCACTGGTTTAGAGAATGACCACCTTCGTTTCCCCATCTGCAATCTGTCAGGCAGACTGTAAATCCAAAGATGTCTTTCAGAGGGAAGTGTCAAAACTCTGCAAGTAGAACTCTCAAGCTAATTGGCACAGGAAAGGAAGAAAGAAAAGCCAGTGTTGACTGAATACCCCAAATCAGACACATACCTTACCCGTCTCTCATTTTGTTACTGATGGAAGGACACGGATGACACCTGTGGAGGTGTGGGAGCCGGGTCCCCACCATCCGTCCAGCCCTGGGGTCATCCAATGTGACTGGTTATCACGAGGTAAGGCAAACACAGTTTGGTAACAGGATTCTCTGAATAACCTGCCTGATTGTCAGGAAATCTAACTCCTCAAACCAGGGCTCTAGCCCTAAAAATGACTGCTGGCTACCTGCCTACTGCCCCTTGGTCAACATTTCTGGATGGAGGTTCTGGACCATGTTAAAATGTACCAAGGCATTCCTGAGGCTGGCCTTTGGATTGATATGTTTTCAGTTCTTCATGTTACATGTCAGTAACTTGTCACCTTGCAGATGTCAGCCTGAGAACCGGTCAGGATGACAGGGATGCTGCCGTGTCTCTGCGTTCATTCTGGAGAATTACTGTAGCTGGAGGGTGACAGCCCCACAGGTTAAATCTTCTTCACCCCACCTGCCTGTCTTAACACCTCAGATTCACTTTTTTATCTTCAACTGTATTCACTCACTACCCATTTGAAAATTGTTGACGTCTTATGTGTGTGTATTACACGGTTTCCATTTTAAAGGTTTTAAAAGATACCAGTTCATTTTTTAATGTTGTCATTCCATCATGGTGTGGGGGGAGAGGGGCAGCAGCATTTCCTGAATCATTTGGACCCCAGAGGAGGGCACGACTCCACCTCCTACACTGTCTCAACATCTCAGCTGCCTGAGTTCACCATAGCCTCAGGAGAGGACCACATCCCTCAAGTGAGTTCAGAGAGTGAGAAGGAACCACAGCCTAAAAGCTCCCACCTGAAGTTCAATCCTTACCTCTATTCTCTACAGTCTAAAAACCAGTATCTTCACCGGGCAAGGTGCCTCATGCCTGTAATCCCAGCACTTTGGGAGGTGGAGGCAGGCAGATCATGAGGTCAGAAGTTCAAGACCAGCCTGGCCAACATGGTGAAACCCCATCTCTACTAAAAATACAAAAATTAGCTGGGCATGGTGTCACGTGCCTGTAATCCGAGCTACTCAGGAGGCTGAGGCAAGAGAATTGCTTGAACCCAGGAGGTGGAGGTTGCAGTCCAAGATTGCGCCACGGCACTCCAGCCTGGGCTACAGAGTGAGACTCCATCTCAAGAACAACAACAACAACAACAGCAACAACAACAACAAAAAATAGAATCTTACGTTCATACTGGCGTGTCAATGACTGATACCAGGGTCATGCCCTAGAACAGGCTTGGGGAAAGCAGGGAGCCTATGCCCCAGGATGTAAACGTGTATTGTCAGGGTGCATCCTAAGGGGCAGAAGGACCAGACACTAAGAACAAGGAGGTCCCTGCACCATCTCCCCTACAGGTGATCTTGCTTCCTAATTTGGTTTGGAATCAAGGGGCATCCCCTAACACGCCTTCCAAGGAAAGATAACGTATCTACCCTTGGCCTGGCTGGTGCCTGAGTGGAGCTGCTGTCAAAGCCTCCCTTGCCAAGCCCATCTCCATCTCCCCAGCATGCCGGGGGAGGGCCGGAACGAGCACAGCTGAGACCATCATCGACCATCACAGGAGCAGCACTAATGTGGACACAGGAGGTGCAGGCTCATTCTCCCCGGCCAGGTGTCCAGGCTGTGAGGCCATCTGGGTTAGGAAGTGCATGCTGTAAAGCCTGCTGGGGGAAGCCCGTTTTGATGGGAGCTCAGATTAAAATCAGCCACCTTCAAGACGTTTCCCCAGCCCTGGCCCCCACCAAGATGGGGGCCTTGGGAGGAAATTGGCTATTTCCCCCCATGGAACCCTGAGAAAACTGATGCACCCACCCAACAGTCTATGGACAAGGGTCCAGAAAAGAAATGAGCCAAAAATAAAATGATGGAAAATGTTAGGAAGGGACTAGACTTCAGGTTTCCAAAAACCTGAACATATAAACCAGAAATAAAACCCTTTCAAAGATGCCTATCCAAAATATAACCACCACACCTTAAACTCTTTGTACCCTGGTGTAAGGGATAACAAACACTTAAAAAATGAAATTAAAGGCCAGGCACAATGGCTCATGCCTGTAATCCCAGCACTTTGAGAGGTCGAGGCAGGCAAATCGTCTGAGGTCAGGAGTTCGAGACCAGCCCGGCCAACATGGTGAAAACCCTTCTCTACTAAAAATACAAAAATTAGCTGGGCACACTGGTGGGTGCCTATAATCCCAGCTACTTGGGAGGCTGAGGATGGAGAATCACTTGAATCCGGGAGGCAGAGGTTGCAGTGAGCCAAGATTGTACTACTGTACTCCAGCCTGGGCAACAGAGTGAGACTCCGTCTCAAAAAAAAAAAAGAAAGAGACCAGGGTGGCTGTGGCTGTCTGCAAACAAAGAGAAGAGAGTCCTCACCAGGAAGCAAACTGACCAGCACTTTTGTATTGGACCTGCCAACTTCTAGAACTGTAAGAAAAAAAGGTTGGCTGGGTGCGGTGGCTCACGCCTGTAATCCTAGCACTTTGGGAGGCCGAGGTGGGTGGATCACCTGAGGTCAGGAGTTCAAGACCAGCCTGGCCAACATGGTGAAACCCCATCTTTATAAAAAAAAAAAAAGGTTTATGGCTTAAGCCACCCAGTTTATAGCATTTTGTTAATAGTAGCCTGAACTGACTAAGACATATGCAATTGTATAAAAAGATGCATGCATAGGATTATTCCAGATTCATTTGTAACAGAAAAACTCGAAGAAACTTCATGTCCGGTGAACAAGGGATCATTAGCTAAATCCTGGTCCATTCACATAATGAAAACTACAGCTTTTAAATGAAAGAGGTAAACTGACCTGCTGATAGAAGTGCTTATCATGGCAGGTTTAAAGTCTCGAATGCAGAGCTTTCCATGATAAGCACTTCTGGATTGGTTAGGATTTCAATGTTCTTTTTAACATTAAACAGTAACTTATGGCCGGGCGCGGTGGCTCACATCTGTAATTCCAGCATTTTGGGAGGCCGAGGCAGGTGAATCACCCAAGGTCAGGAGTTCCAGACCAGCCTGACAAACATGTCGAAACCCTGTCTCTACTAAAAATACAAAAATGTTCTTTTTAAACATTAAACAATAATTGATGGCTGGGTGTGGTGGTGGGTACCTATAATCTCAGCTACTTGGGAGGCTGAGGCAAGGAGAATCACCTGAACCTGGGAAGTGGAGGTTGCAGCGAGCTAAGATAGCGCCATTGCACTCCAGCCTTGGCAACAAAGTGAGACTCCGTCTCAAACAAAAACAAAAAAAAACAACTTATTCTGAGAAGGATAAATTGAATTCCTTCGTCTCGTTGTTGTCTTCAAGCCCATCCCTGACATAAGATCATCCTTATCTTACCCCGGAGAGGGAGAGGGAGCGGCGGTATGCTTCCTATATGTTCCAGAGAATAATTCCACTGGGTAAATCGCACAAAATCCCAACTCTTCAGATAACCCCTCAACTAAAGATATTTTGTGCTTGAGAAGTGGCCAGTATAATGGACAGAATGCAAGATAGTGACTCAGGAATGTTCGCTCGGGCAGGCTTTCTTCCCGTGTTCCAGTTTCCTCATCAGTGAGATTAAGGGCCTGATGAGAATCATCTCCGATGTTCCTCACAGAAGACCCTGACCTCTCCCTGCCGGGGCCCTTCATGGACAGGATACTCCATTGGCATTTGTGGAAATCTTGGAGGACAGAGATGGCCCTGAAGTTGGGAAACAGTGGGAAAAGGAAAATTTGAGAAAAGCTCCGCTAGCATCATCTGGAGTTAGAGTCAGCCAAGGGAAAACAGTCAAAGGGTTTTTGACAAATACAAACCCATTTGAGGTCCTCAACTGGAGAAATGAATGCTGTTATTCGGGGGCTGGTACAGGAACAGGGAAGGGAAGGGGCAGATGCCGTCACTATATAAAGGGTGGGGGCAGAGATGTTAACCTTGCTTCAAAGGACAGGTCCATTCCACATGAGTTCCACCCTAAATGCCTGCATCACCCTGTGGAGTAATACCAAGGGCGCCTGCTGGATTAATAACCGGCTGAATGAGCCAGGCACCTAGTAGGCAGTCTCTTTGCAGTATCAGCTTCTTATCTGACAGCAGGGTGGGGCCAGACCTAGGAGCTGGGTGGGTATAGAAGGAAAGCAAGGAGACAGAATCTCTAGGAATGGCCCACCCTCTGCAACCTGCTCCCAAGCTTTAAAACTGCAAATTGCCTAACTCCAAAATGGCCCGTTCTGGATCTCCTACCATAATTGTACTTCCCCATTAATAATGCTGATAAGTAATTAAGCTTCCTTAAAGGCTCCAAATCTCTACAGTTACATCCCAGATTAAAAACTAGCCACAAGGCCAGCTGTGGTGGCTCATGCCTATAATCCTAGCACTTCGGGAGGCTAAGCCGGGCAAATCACGAGGTTAGGAGTTTGAGACCAGCCTGACCAACATGTCAAAATTCCGTCTCTACTAAGAAAATATAAAAATTAGTTGGCTGCGGTGGCGGGTGCCTCTACTCCCAGCTACTCGGGAGGCTGGGGCAGGAGAATCGCTTGAACCGGGGAGGCAGAGGTTGCGGTGAGCGGAGATGGCACCATTGCACTCCAGCCTGGGCGACAAGGGCAAGACTCCATCTCAAAAAAAAAACCACAAAGGAGGCTGTGGGCCCTGCAGGTTCGGCGCCTTCATATCAGGTCTTGGACAATGTGCCCCTAATTTTCCTAATTTATGCGGGTATCCCAGGCCCATTTATACCAGGCTGCTGTTGCCTGATATAAACTGCAGAAAAGAGAGACCTTGTCTCTGTCTCTCATTATACGCCATGGCGTCTCCAGCAATGAGAACAATACTTGACACATAGTAAGTGCTCAATAAGCATTTTTTTTCTAAAATAAATAAGTAAGGCTGGGCACAGTGGCTCACGCCTATAATTCC